>APFE031257184.1:106975-117972 GCA_000404065.3 Pinus taeda
TTCTTTGTTGCCATAATTTTACTTTCCAATATGTAACAAAGCCCTTTTACTATTTCCAATTGTTGTGGTGTTGCTCTAAAGAATGTGTTGCTCTTTGTATCCTCATAATGTGCTATCATTTCCTCCGTGAAAATTGACCACATAAAAAGTTTTTTATGAGAACAAAGCCCTTTATACCATAAAAATTGATCTGGTTCTAAATATGAAGATGCAATACATACCTTTTGTAATAGTGGCACACCATGTAGATCAAAATATTGCTCCATCTGACGTATCCAATTTACCGGATCCTTGTCATCAAACTTCCTCATCTTTCTTTTTCTTGATTTTAGGAGCTCAATCTTGAAATGACTGTAACTCTGTACTTTCAGATCTTTAAGTTCTGAAACTACAACCTGTAGTATTCCTCTGTGTTCTCTTTCTAATGCCACCAATCTGACCTCAATTGGATTCTCCAATGAAGAGTTATGCCAAATCTCCCACAATGCCCTGATTATAGACTAATTCAGTAGAGCGAACTTGTACGACGTGCCACGTGTCCCTGCTTTTAGCTTTGGCTCTGAAAAATATATACAAGAAACTAAAGTTTGTCCTCTTTTTGTACCTTCTTACGAAATTTCAATCTGATGCTCAGAGAGAAAGTTATGACGATTTTCCCTAGGTCACCTGTTTTGAATGTAATTCAGGATTTTGCAAAAGGACTAACTTCCTTAGATCATATCTCTGAAAATATAGCGCAAAAAGCTCTGAAATTCGGACATGAGATTCAGCACGATGTCTTCTCAAATGGGTTTTTTTTCGACTTCTGAAACACTGCAACAAAAAAGTTATAGCGAGAATGCCACGATGACCTGTTTGGAGCAGCGAAACCCTAGAATCCAAAGCTCTGATACCAAATGTTATGGAACCAGCTCAAGAAAAGATAGAAAAGAGAGATCAACACCTTAGAATTCAGCCTCTTCGAGGGGGCAGCCTCCTTAACATTACATAAATGAACAATTCTTGGATGATACAAATGAAAAGACCTCCTTTCTATATATAGGAGTCTAAGGGGTCATTATATAATCAGAGCCTACATAACAATAATAATGTAAGGGCACAATAATAATAATAGTGAGCTTCTATGGGGCATAATAGTAACAATATGGGCACTACATGGGTACATCAATATAATAAGGGGGTTGTACTAATAATAATAAGGGGTTACACTAGTAGTATAGGGGTCTAACACATCTCCTATTATTTTTGCTTCTCATTTTTGCAACATCCTCTTTTTCCATGAATGATACCCTTGCATCAACGGTTTTATCTACACTCCCATTTTATGACTCTTATTCTTTGAACACAACATCTCTAGTGATTATAGTGAGTCTTGGTAATAGGATTATACAATTTATATGTTTTTTATTGCTCACTATAACCAGTAAATATGCATTTTTCACTTTTATCATCTAACTTGCCTCTTAACTCTTTAGGTACATGTGCATAAGCTACACATACCTGACCATGCTTCTTGTGGAATTTTGTTCAATACACTCTTTGTAATAAATATGTTTATCACATAAACAACACATGCAAATGATTTTGCCAAGTACTCGTTTGACAAGTTTCTTCTTTTCAACCTGCTTCTCGCCATGTTCATAATTGTTTTGTTCTTTCTCTCTACTATGCCATTCTGTAGCAATGTGTATTTGGTTGTAAACTGCCTTCTGATTCTATATTGTTTGCAGCATACATGGAATCCCTTCGAATCATATTTTCCACCACAATCTGATCTCAATACCTTGATCTGACGATCACTCTAGTTCTCTATGAAGGCTTTGAATTATTTGAACTTTGTAAAAGTTTCAGAATTCTGCTTTAGAAAATAAACCCTCGTCTTTTTGTTGAAATCATCAATAAATGTGAGGAAGTAATAATTTCCATCAAACGACTGTGTCTGTACAGGTCCACACAGGTATGTATGAACCAACTCTAGTGGTTTTTTTGCTCTGTAAGCAACTCCTTTCAAAAAGATTTCATGGTGTTTTTTCCCCAAGATACAACACTCGCAAGTACTAGAGATTTCTTTGATGGGAGCAAGTCCTCTAACCATCTGTTTTTGTTGCAAAAATGTTAAACCAGAGAAATGCAAATGTCCAAACAGAAAGTTCCATAACCAGTAATCATCAAAACATGTAACCGTAAAAGAAGTGACTTGATTTTTGTAATTCATAATGAGAGGGAAGAGTTTGTTCCTCGTCATCTGCACCTTTTCTATTAGAGTAGATTAAAGAGACAATGAGATTGAGGATATGCAACCTCAACCTCCTGAGCCTATGAACTTGAGCTCATTGACACTCAAATATTGTACTTGATTTTCCCTTGGAAAATCTGTAGTGATAGACAAAGTGAAAGGGATGAGAATTAGGCCCATGAGGATTTGGATTAATGGTGAAGGGTGCATTGTTAAGGCACCCTATGCGATAGTCACCAGTTTCTCCCATAGGTGCCAACTTACCAAAAAAAACCAAAAATTAGAAAAAATATGAGAACTTAATGGTGAAGGGTGCATTGTTAAGGCAGTCCATGTGATAGGTCACTAGTTTCTCCCATAGATGCCAACTTACCAAAAAAATAAAAAATTAGAAAAAGATGAGAAAGATTTGACAACTTGCTTACAGTAAATTACATTGTTTTCATTTCAAATTTAATATATATATATATATATATAACTTTCAATATCGGAAAAAGAATTCTATTTCCTCCGAATAATAACTATTTCAACTTTAAACCTTTCTTATGATAATAAGGATTGAGAAAAATGGAAGTGGACACACATGAACGCAAACAAAGTCACCGCACGATCTCTGATTTTGTTAAGCATATTGAGTGTAAACTGTACAAAAGAAAATGATCAGTTTTATTTTACGTTACAGAATACATAGTGGAGACTCGTGGTTTTCACATCGAACACTCATAGATAATATGGACGAGTCATACAATTTATAAAATACAAATAAGAAGTCGACTCAACCTAATTTGATTATAAAATGTTAAAGCATTTTGAAATTTGATAAATAAAAGATAATCAATTATTTTACGAGCTACTACTGTCCTAGAATTTCTATATGTTCATGTCATCTACATTCAAAATAACAATGACTTAACACAAATGAAATTACCAAACCTTAACTGTTAGCATCCTCTAAACAATTGATTATTCATTGTTTCTCACTTCTTGTGGGGGACAACAATCGTCCATGTAAGAAATATAATATTCCTGAAAAGTCATAAGAAAGATGAACATGAATGAAACTAGATACAATGTTGTTGCGTGCATCTACCTTCGGTAATAGGGCCGTGCCTACAGAACGTAACACTTAAAAGAAAATATGAAAAGCAATGGGATTGTGGGTTGATCATGAAGTTATTACCTGTAGTCATGAACATGCAGTTAAAGCCAATTGTTGGAGTCTTTTGGACAGAATAATATCACCTGTGGTAGTAGCTTACCTGAAGAAATGGGCTTATGACTAGTGGTTCACCGTTCAAGAACCATCTTTAACTTGCAGTGGCTCAGGCTAATTGCAATGCGAACAAATTTTAAAGAAGAAACTTCAACAAAAAAAAAATGAAAATAGTGACCATTAGACTGTGGGACGTATTCTCACTAAGCACGTAAGAAAATATGTTAGCAGATTTCATAAAATTATAGAGTAGAGGACAATGTACATGGAGAATGGGCGTAAAGTACCATGCATATCTGCAATGCAGAGGTCCCACTGGAAATAATGGTGGCATGTAAGACCACTTATTGCATGTATGTCAGTGTGGAAACAATTGAAAAAAGAAAAACTTGGCTTGTCTTTACAGTAACTACAGACTAACTGTTATCGGAAATCTAGTGTCCACTCGGAGCTGCTAGTCCCACTAAGACTGGTAGCTATCTTAGAAACAAGCAAACTAAAACAACTTTTGATTTCCTTTATGAGAAGTAGATAAGATGAGAACAAAGGACACCAACCTTAGTCTTGCGCTTGATTCCTTGCTTGGTTCCTCTCCCTTCTGATAGATCTTCGCCGCTCCTTCTTTGTCTACCCAGCTTCAAAGAGCACCTGTGGAATCAAAGCAACATAATACTATCGAAGAACAGAGATCAACAATCATAATCAATACAGGACCAGATATATATTGACCACACAAATGCATATATCATTAAACATACAAGAATGTGGAGGAAAACTTGGATAGCTTTATTAATATCAAGAATAGCAAAGAGGATTACAACCAATTGTTCTGACCAAGCGTCATCCTCTCAGCATGAAAGCCCTTCTTCACCTCATGAAAATCTTAGATCACCCAACACTATGATATTACACTAGGAAACCAACAACACTTCCTTAAAAGATACAAGATTCCAGCCTCTGGATCTCTGGGATGAGGGATCCATATATAGATGATTGTAGGGGGGTGAGTCAGCGTCTAGGATTTTGATTAGCATCCCCTCTCTGATAGTTCTTGATTCCACTTGGAGATTGATGATATCTTACTCATCCCTGGGCGAATTCAAAGAGGCAAGTGTCACAGGAGAAGTTTCTGGAAGATTCCATGATCATCCACCTTGCAAACTGTCTCTGACATTTGTCTACTTTGGCCCATCGCACCCTACAGAAGGACTTTCCAATATGCATCGCACCTTTTACACTGAGCAGGTGAGATGCATCGCACCCTCTACACTGGGCAGTCTGTATGGTCCCCTTTTGACCAGTTCTGAGCAGTTTTCCATGAAGAACATCTGGCAGATGATGTAATCAGCTGACCTTGTTCCTTTAGGGTGTGAAGCAACACTTTAGGGACTTAGGAGCCCTTGGTTTATGGACATGTATGATTGGGGTTGCAGTGCCCAAAAATCTGTATAACAATTGCCCCCTAAAGCATGAGGTCGTTAATCTTTTGATGTTGGGTGAAATGCTTTATCATGAGGATCTGAAGTTTTTTCGAGCTGGAAGGCGACCTGTAATAAGATACAATACAATAGATTATCTTCATAATATTTTTCATGATCTAGCTGAGGCGGGCATTCCCATTCTCAGCTTTATAAATTCATTTTCATGTACATAGGACAGACAACCATCTGTGTAGAAAACTGATGATTCGGACGAAGTCATCATCATTTGATTCGGATGATCATCTGTTTGGAAATGATGTACATTTGATGTCTTTATATTCTTGAATATATTGCAGCCCGGATGGATGAAACTAGATCCGGGTTTTTCAAACTCGTTCAATCTTCACTCGGAGTACAAGTCGATCCATGTGAAAGATGTTCTGGAGTTGAACATGGAAAGGCATTACCTGATTACCAGCCAATGATGTAAGATGTTAACAAGCACGAGAGGAATCACCAATAATGATGATGACTCTCAAGGTATGATAGTACAATTCACGTGGTGTGAAAATGGGACTTGGCGTCGAACACCACGTAAAATCTTTCGGTCAAAGGCCATTGATGTAAACTTGTCGCCGGAAGTGAGAAACTTGCCATTGAGGCATGCAAGCTTCAAAGTACTGAAAGGGTTGTTCCTAGGTCGACCTCTCGGATAATGAGCTAACGTCGACGAGAAGTGACCCGTCGTAGGAGGGCCTTAATGAATCCCACGTCTACGACACGGAACAGAGTAAATGATTTTGGAGGTGAAAATGATCTGATGATACAGGGTTCAAAGTGGCAGTTGTTGGCTAGTTGAATTGTTGTGAATTAACATTCAAGTGCCACATTAATTATCGACCAGGGAAAGTCCTTTTATTTCAAAGGCAATGCGTACTGTATGTACTTAAAACCCAAAAAGCACCAAAAGCTGTAGCATACGTACTTCTTATGTTATATCATTACAGTACCTTAAAATGAAAACAATTAGTTAGAATTACAAATCTGAGAAATGAAATAATGGATGTCCTTCTGTCAGAGGACCAGGACCCTATCCTCCTGATGGGGACATCCAGCACCTGCCTCTGTTATCAGAAGTGCTAACGCACACAGCACTCTCATTCACCGGTGAGAAACAAACTCAAAAAGCAATGAAACAGAGTACTTGTAAAGCAAAGAATGCCAGAGGCAATACTGTTAAATCCACACAGAATGCTGAGAAGAACTTACCATACATCTACGAAATCAACAAGAAAACAAATGGGTGAATCTTGTGAGGAAGGTGGGCCCAGTCCTTCTCACAAGATTCCCCGAAAAGAAGGAAACGGATTTAAGTGCTCAGAACCAGTTTATATTCATATGCCAAAAAGATTGAGTACAATCGAACTCAGACTTGCTGATGTTCTTCAAAACTTGATTATAGATTGACTATCCCCGTTTCATGTAGATGTCTCCTCTTTATAGAGGAGACATCTACTTACAATAGAATATTACAGCTTTTCAGTTAATACTGTGTGTTTAAAAATAAGCAAATTAGAATGCTGTTACAACCACATGATAATACATCCTTTTCTGGAGCTTCGGCTGTACACGGTGAATAACTAATTGTCTTCTCGGGATTGCTATTTCCTTCGCTGTTTCCCCCTGCTGTTCATGCTGACTGTATGCTCCTTCTCTATTCTTCCGCTTGATTATGCCACGTCATCATCTTTTGGACAGCTGCCATCTGTTGTTCGTGGCTACAAAATAGCTGCTTTGGATAATTACTGTTGCTGATATTGTGGCAGCTGCGCAGTTGCTGTTACTCGTGTTACAGCAACTACGTAGTTGCTGTTTTTCATGTTGCAGCAACTGTTCACTATACTCCTGTAAGCTTATGACAGTTGTTTAACGATTCTAGTCAGCATTTCCATAGATAAGTGAAAAGATACTTACGAATATGAAGTAAACAATTAAATATAGATTTGCGGAAGGTCACTCCATACCTTGGGGTTAATATATCCTTATGAAATAAAGGCTTTTGCTTATTACTACAAAAAGGGTAAATATACGGCAAAAGATAGGGTCAAAAACTGATCAATTGCGAGTCCCAACATCCCCCCCAACTGAAGAGATTGCATGTCCCCATGCAATGCCTAATCTGAGTCGGAGTCGGAGAATTGGGCCGAGCAATGAAGATTACTGAGGCAATAGCTGAAGGAGGGATCATTGAACCGTTCTTTGAAACCACAAACAGTTCTCAACTGTTTCCACATTGTTGTCTCTTCTGTGTTCGAAAGTTCAAACTTCGCCTTATACTGCTCACCTGGTAGCCATAAAAGTGGGAACTTAAACCTGTAGCCTATCCATTTTTTTGCACAGATTTTCATGCTTCCAACATACCGAGGAACCCTTGATAATGCCACCTGTAGATTTAATGGGTTGTATGGATGATACTCTTTCCTTTCTGCAGGGCAGTTATCCCAAAATAGTTTATTTGCCTCCACAGCCAATGATGCTTTAGTTTTTATGTACTGCTGACAGTCTGTTAGGACCTCTGTCCGTAGTTTCATAACATGATCCTTCATTTCATTATTGGCTATCATTTTTAAATGCTGTGAAATGAAACCGGCAGGGTTCTGAGGTTCAGCTCGAATCCATAAAAGGAAATTTTGTTCATTCTGGAAGCCTGAGACAAAGGCATTTTGCCAGGTGAGCTGATTTGCCAGAAAAGAGATGAAGGCTCTTAATTGTGTATCACCTACTACAGGTATCATATTGATATTTCTTTCTTCGGATACCGCCTCATTGTGGAGATATAATTTGCATAGCAGGTTCTGGTCATTTTTGGGTGCTCTTGCAAAAGTTGCCATGAACTAATCAGTTGTGACCACTTGATAGGGTCTCCCTTCCTTGATAGCCTTCAACTGAATAAACGCAAGCCTTTCCCTCAAGAATGTGGCATAGTTGAAGGAGGGCTTCCTTGCTGCAAGCATCCTTTGGCACAGTTCAAACATCAGGGACATCCTGTGTTTTAGCTCCTTGATTTCTTTATGCTGTGCCCTGCACTGTTCTAGTGCGTTCCAGTTTTTATAGGCATGATTAAGCCAGGTTTCTTTCTGTTGTTCGAATGCTTTCCCTTGAGATTGATGATATTCTTTCCACCATATGCGTTTAAGTTCCAGAAAACTCTCTGTTTCTACCCCTGCATCTTTAACAGTAGGGGGTTCTGTTTGCATGTAGGCATCAACTGACAGTGTCTGTTCCGTGAGCTGGAATGATCCAGCATCAGTTTCCAGGAAAGCTTCTTTCTTACTTTCCTCTGGGGTTGTTTGCTCTGTAGTTATCTGGGTAAGCCGGGGTGATTCTGCATCTTCTTCCATGATAGTCTGGGTAGCATTGGAACTTACTGGTTCTTGTGTAGCAATAAGTTCTTGTCCTTGATCTTGCATGTTTTCCAGACGACCTGTTGGTTCTTGTGTGTCAACGGGTCTGACCGACTGGGATTCTTCTAAAGGTCCTGTTGGTTCTTGTGTCTCAACAGGATTTTTCTTCTGCATTTCCTCTGTTGGTTCTTGTGTAACAACAGAGTTCTCATTCTGTACCTTTTCTGAAGCTGGGTCTTCCACCTGCATTTGCTGTGAACTTCCTGTTGGTTCTTGTGTGACAACAGGGTTCTTATTCTGTAATTCTTCTGAAACAAGTTCGTCCATCTGCACATTCCTGGGGCTTTCGGAACCTGTTGGTTCTTGTGTAGCAACAGGTTTCTCATCATCATCAACCTCCTTTGTTTCATTTTCAGCTTTGGGGGCTTCCTCCATTGGCTCCTTTACTAATCTATACCCTGCCTGAGAATATATCTCGCCACAACTTGTACAAATATATTCAGTATCTTCGCTTTTATCTACTGCCGAGGCTGCTCTTGCCAACACGTGCAAACTGAATTCTGCTTCATAAGCTTCCTTGATTCTTATTATTTCTTTCTGGTAATCCTGAATCTGAGCTTTCAAAAACTCAATTTCTTCTTGCAGGGCTGGTATCGTAGTCTGATCTTGTGGGATAGGAGATCTGAGTGGAGGCCGAGGTTCTGCTATATCAACTTGGTCAATGTTTCCCACAGGTGGTTCTTGTGTGTCACTTGGGGTAGCGGCTGGTTCTTGTGTTGCAGCCACTTGCTCGCTATCATTGTGGGTGTCGGCAGCTGGTTCTTGTGTTGCAGCTACCTTAAGATATGAGTCCACGAAACTATGAATGCTCTGTATCTCAGCCTCTGTGGGTGAGGGAGAAGGGTTTCGGGAAGTGGCCGGCGTACGGGGTTTTAAAAGAATGGATGGTGGGCTGGAAGGCTCAGGGGATTCGTCTACTGCCGTTTTTCGTTTTGGTAAAAAGGCAGAGAACTGAGATATTTTTCTTTTTCTGCTGATTCTTGTAGCTGAAGTGATAGTCGGGGTGGTGGGTATTTTGGCTGAAACCTTCGTTCTTTTTCTTTTTACTAAGGTTTCCTTTGGCTGCTGCCTTTTTCGTTTGAGCTGCATAATTGGGATATTATCCTCAGAGTCATCAGTGGAGATACTGAGTATGGGGGCGGGGGAATTGGTTCTCTGGGGAGACAGTTAATTCCACTGTTTCTTGTTCTTTTTCTGTGACATGCAAAGGTATTTGCTGGGGCTGTTCGGGGCTATGCTCTGTCTGCTGGGGTTCTTCCAAAGGGGTTTTCTTAGGGGTGTCGTTCATTTGTTGAGGAGACTCCTGGTCTTGCTGAGGTGTATTCTCAGCTTGACGAGAGGTTTCCTCTTGATGGGGACTACCCTGCACAGGCTGTGGGCTTTCTTCCCTTGGATGGGGATTAATGGGAGGTGGCGGGATATTTAAAGGGAGAGCCCTGTTAATCAGCAATTGGACTAAGCGATGGTGTTTCAGGGAAAGGGCTGGATTCTTCGCTTTCATAGCATATCGTGCCATATTTTTAAGACAACCCAGCAAATAATACGGTATATTCACTAATTGACCATTTCTTAAGTGATTTAGCAGGACGAAGTTGTGTTGGTAGATTACCTGGTAGCGACCTTCGCAGGTTAGATACTGCTTGACGAACTCGGCGATTCTTGGCCATGGTTGTGGCAGCGACCGCAATGCTATGCCTCTACCCTTGGTTTCTACCTCCTCGCCCGGACGGAGAAAGTCTTGTTGCGCGTTCAGGATTACTTGTTTTCTGGTGAACCATCTTGTACCAGTGGTTGGAAGCCCTGTAACTTCAGCTATGAATTCTTCTGTGACCGGAACCTGAATTCCTTGGACGACAGAGTATCCCTCTGTCAAATTGCGTGTGAATTCCAGGACCTGTTGTTCGTCGAAATCTGGAAGTCTTCTGAAATATTCTATCCATCCAGCTTGCATGAAGATTTGGTAAATTTCTGGAAAGAGCTCCAGAACTGCTGTCGTGGCTGGTTCATGCGTGATGAGGCTTCTCCCCATGGCTATTGCTTCAGTAAATCCTCAGAACTCGGGGCCAAGCTACCGATTCTAACTCAGAGTATACATCACAATTGCTATCGTCTTTACATACAACCGGGAGAATTTAAGGGTGGCGGTGGTTAGCGTGGCTAATTATTATGAAATTGCTTTGGTAAACCCCCCCCCTTTTCTACGTGTGAACGATATGATTGGGGAATGTAATCATTTGATGTGCCTATCACCTTTTTCCGCTTATCTAATATTTAATGCTTATTCATAACGTGTGTACCTTTATCCTTTACCTTTCTGGATCGCTACGTCACAACGTCTTTTCTCGTTAACTGTCAGATGATAATCATTATCGCGGATATTAAAAGCACGGGAATATGATAATGACGGGGAAGTGACGATGAGGTTCTGTAATCATTACGGAAAGTGATTTCTTTCGTGTGGAAAGGATATTTTGGGTCAGTACACACTGTCGTGGTACCAAGATTGGTGTTGCAGCCACAGAGAATTATGTCGGAGAATTGGCAGTAGTGTTGGAGCAACAAGAAATGGTGTTGCAGCAACGGGGATGGTGTTGCAGCAACGGGGATGGTGTTGCAGCAACAGGGAATGGTGTTGCAGCAACGGGGAATGGTGTTGCAGCAAC
>APFE031257185.1:0-10271 GCA_000404065.3 Pinus taeda
CTCTTTCAATAATGAAAATTACGACTTTTCCATGGAATATAATAATATAATCATATTATATATATATAGATAGGATATAATATAATATATATAATATACAATTTTAGTGTGTCAATTTGGGATACCTTAGACAAAAGAATTTTAATATAGAACCAAAATCTAGGTACACTTGAATAAGTAACAGTAAAATAGAACATATGAGCAAATTTAATAGGACTATTTACCTCTTTCATCTCATGGACTCATTTTTCAAATACAAACGAACTATTTTCTTTCCTACATGGTAATGGCGCAATCATCAAAATTTGTATGAGTTCTAAAGAAATCAAAATATATAAATATATATATAATATATATAATATATTATCATATATTTGAATATAATTGAAGAATCTCCAAATAAAAAAAACAACAAAACTATTTAAAACCTTTAATAACACAATTTACATAAAATAAATATAACTTCTTCTTTCTTCTTTTTTCTTTTTTCTTTTCTTTTCTTTTCTTCTTCTTCTTCTTCTTCTTCTTCTTTTTTTTTTTGAATAAGTGCTAATTCTATTAAAAAAGGGGTAAAAATATTTACAGTGAGGTCTACGCCTCAGAGGGCCAGTTTCCCGGCCCTCAGCACAAAAACCATTTGTCAAGGAGAGACCTCTGTGCCTGTGAGAGAGAAACTTGCTCAGGTCAGCAGAGGGAGTGAAACCATTACAAAAATACTTCTTGCTTGCAAGAAATGCCAAGCAGAGGAAGTCAACCACCAGAAATCTTCGATTAGTCACGAGAGCGGGTGTAAACCGTGAGTCCTAGCAAAAAACAAACATGAGCTGAGGTAGGCCTCAGCATTACATTAAGCATATCAGAAAAGGAGAAAAAACCTGCGGAAGAGAGGAGAGAGGTTCCAAAAAAACTAAGCTGAGGCATCGACCCAACTGAGGAAGAGCTTACTCGCCCAAGGTCTGTGGGTCGAAGCTCCTGGCTGTCTGCATTTCCGGAGCTGCTCGCTGAGAAGCCTTTTCGTCCTCCGTTGCGCCTTCCTCGCACTGATTGATCAGGTGCAAAATGCCAAAGTTATACTGGACAGGGCCACAAGCCACTACCTCGTCTTCTGCCACTGTTGGAGAGCGAACAACCTTAGCATTCTTCGGAGAATCTTCCTGCATGTGCATGGCTATTGAAATTGGATTTTCCCCAGCATCGTGAGAAAGGCTTTCCTCAGGGGACGGGGTAGTGGAAGAACTGATGGGCTCAACATGCATTTCTGCCTCTTCCGAAACCATGATTGTAGTGGTGAATGTAATAATGGGCTGGTTGAGATGGCTCCGAAACGTGAAGCGCGAATTCTGGAATGAGGAATTGGGCGCAGGCCTGGAGGGGGTGGGAGGAGGCGAAGGTGGGGAGGCAGACGATATGGGAATGATGAGCGGAGAGGGAGATGGGCGGGCACGTCCTCTGGAGGCTGAGGAACTTCCTCTGCGAGGCACTCTGCGACTTCGAGTCATATTTTCCCCAAAAGCCTTGCCGCGGACGCTCTGCAGAATGACAGTGGGAGACCAGGGAGGAACAGACTCTGAGGGATCGACCTCTGGCTGAACAAACTGGAGGTCGAGCTGACGGAGGGAATGATGCAAAGAATGTTTGCATTTGAGCGGAGAGGACGACATTATATCGCTGGAGGGCTGCAAGGTCGAGCCGCGGGGAGGCTTTAATGCGTTTGCAATCAACTGAACTGCATAAATGTCTGAAGGGATCTCCGCACAGTAACCCGCCATATTACATTGAATGACCTTCATCGAAAGCTAGATGTATTAACTCTCTACAACGTCCGTCCAAGTGCCGATCCGGCTGCTTGATGCTGGGCACGCATGGAGAGTGAGGTGTCGGTACTGGGAGATCACCCGGATCCGGGGTAAAATAAATATAACATTGAAGAATCTTTTGCCATAAAAATTATAGGCCTAATGATTAGCACACATATGCATTATAATACATGACATATATATATGACCTACTTAATATGCATTGCATGATAACATCTCATCTATATATATATGTGCGTGTGTGTGTGTGAGTGAGACCAGCATTGATTTTTTTATAATAAGGATATCAATTTTGATCCTTAGTGCTTATTGCTGTGTTTTCATATTAAGTAGGCATAAAGAAGACATGAAGGTAATATTCATAAATGCAAGCAAGAATAGCAAGTAGTAAATGCAAGCATGCTATGTAGGCAGTGAATACAAGTGGAATAGGAAGTAAGAATATTTGCTAGATACCATTTGTAAATCCAAACTCCTAAGAGGACGGGGAGCTTATTTGAATTGGAATTGTATCTCCTCTTTGATCAATTAGAGGATTCACCACAACCAATTTTTTTTATCTACAATGCCTTACTAAGAAGATAAAATTTTAATAAATAGGTGATAGGTGGATGCATGAGCTCCATTTACATAAAAATGATAACTTCTTTATTGAATGAGAAAAAATGTTAACATTATTTCTTTTTTAAATGTTATAGTACATAGGAAAATGATCGATAAAGAAAAATAAATAAAAATAATGATAAGTAGAATATATTATGAAAAATTTATGTCCTTCAATTGAAAAAAAACAATTTCCAGTTTAAATTTGACAAGTAACCTTTTTATTTTAATTTTCATTTGCATTGGAAATAATTCTACACCTTTTCATGATGAGTTAAAAAGCTCTTAAAAAGCAACGACAATTTCAAATTTGAACTCTAATTGTGATATACTGGAAAATTAAAACAAGTGATCCACAATTTGATAAAGAAATGGCTTTATATATATATATAAGGAATGTAAATCAATCTTTATACATAGAAATTAAGTGATCAATAAAATATGAAATTCTCTTTTAAATTCATTTCAAAGTAAAGAGTATGGTTTTTTTTCCCAAGTTTTTCAAATTATTTTGTAATGTAAGTGAATTATTAAATATTAAAAAACATTTTTTTTTTACAATATTAGTGAATCATTAATATTAAAATTTTGTGAATAATTATGACATTTCTAATTACAATGTATTTTATGCTTTTTATTTTATTTTCTTCATCAAACATCTAAATATCTAAAAAAACATTACATTATGTATTAAACTAACATAATAGTCCCTATAATATAATTTCATTATTTCTTATTTTTTATAGTAAGGTATAAAACCAATCTAAAAAAAATAGTAAACTTAAATATGGCTAGATTTTGTAAATGAGTTTGTTAATAAGTGGAAGATCTTTAAATACCCACGTAGGTATTTTTGCAAACATCATTTCCACATAAATAAAAGTGAAATATTAACCTCAAACAACACCATCAACAATGAACAATATCATCACAGTTCATGTATTTCCAAAGATGCACATTCCCATAATTCATGTAATTCCAAAGATGCCCCAACCATTTGGGTATGTCCTTGCTAATCAAGCAAAAGATAGACATGGTGTCACTAACCCCTCATAGCACCTTAAAACACATATGGTGACACTCTAAAGCTCCATTCATGATTTTGTAAAATAAAATAGATTCGGTACCACTAACCCCTACCCTACTTGTAGTGCAAAACCCATATGGTGACACTTTATTCATAAATCTTGAATAAAATGATAAATTTATCAACAAAATAAATATTAATTACCTTCCCTCTAACGAGATTAGTTATGTACTTGAACTCATCTTCCATCTAACTAGATTAGTAATGCACGTAACTTAAACTCTAGTTCCTTAGCAACATCTACTAGATAAAATACATGACAACATCTACAAGATAGACCAATGTATTCACAGCAATGTATTCACAGCTATTAAATAGAGCAATGTTATCCAAAACACCATTTGCAAAAATAAAGATTGATGCTTGAGAATGCAAATTTTCATAGACATTTTAATGTATATGAGTTTCTAAATATCATTAAATAATTCACAAATAAAAAAAGTCAATGAAAAACTTCACTATGAACACAAAACATTATATGAATCTTAACATAAATAACCTAATAAATAGCAAATCTACTCTACCAAAGAAATTATCAAAATCAATTCTTAATAATAAAAAAATATTGATCAAACTCACACACTTAGTTCATTCCAATATATCATATATCAAAGTTGTATCAAAAATAAATTTAACATGAAAAAATCTCGACAAAGCCTTGATAAGACGCATCAAACAATTAAGACCAGTAATTATAATATCTATAACCAAACTTTTTAAAACGAACTTAATCGATCCCCAAATAATATCCTAACTAAATTTTTAAAAATAATATATGGAATTTATATATCTCATTATAAAACATATTATATAAATTTATAATAGAGATAAAGTTGACATTCATACACATATGACAGTCATGCGCTTCATCCAAGATTGTAGAATATAATTTGAGTACAACCACCTTCATCCCTTTTAAAATTGCTTCCTTCCATGACTCAACATTTAATCTATATTTTAAATTGATGTCGTAATAAAAGAGATTATTTTTTTAATTATATCATCTTTTCTCTCCGCTAATTATGAAAACTGATTTTGAAATGTCTTTATTTTTTGTTAAAGATATTTCAACATTGGATCTAGGTTAAGTTTAACATGGTCTAATAAAGTTAAAGTGTATTTTTAATGTGTTCTATAATTGTGTTTTTGTATTTTATTAATTTGATTATCATAATCATGTTTTATATATTAGTAATTTAATGAGTCAAATATATTGGTTATATTAATGATAATTTATGGCTTAATACTTGATTGGTGTATGATCTTTTTAAAATACCATAAATACTTGTTTGTTGATGATTGTTATAAATCTTACGCCTTAAAAATGACAAGAAACTAATAATTATAGTCAATTTTAAGGGGGAAACCTCCTTTTACAATGAACATAATATACAAGACAATATTTGATGATGCTAAGACTAGGTATCCTTACTATATATAAATAGGAGACAAGACATGCAATTATAATAAAATGGGACCATGAAAGGCTCTAGTTAACCTCCTAATTTACTAGTTAAACTCATAATGAATGCTTATTTCCCAATGGTCATAACATATCCCCCTCTTTTAAAAAGGATTTTCCCTCAAAGCTTGTTGTTGAGGGTGTTTCTTCATGAACTGCTCATTTTCTCAAGTAGTTTCTTCTAAAGGTATGTCCAGCCACTTCATTAGGTACTCCATAGTGATTCTATTTTGAAGAGATAGAGAGTCCATAACATTTTCTAGTTCAAAAAATCAACTTTCTTTCTACATCTAATTCTAGAAGTTCTGTTTGCACTAGCACGGTTTGTCCGATAACCCTTTTTAGGAAAAATGCATGAGAAAACATATGAACATGAGAAGGGGGAAATTCTAACTCATACACCATATGTCCAATCCTATGAATATCCTGTAGTGGTCATCAAGTTTTGGAGCTAATTTTTTATTCTTCTTTTGCTTAAGTGTAGATTGCTTATACAGCTGCAGTCTTTGAAATACCTAATTAGCCTCCTCAACTTGTCTTTCACTTCAATGTTGATCTACTTGTTGTTTCATATTGTTTTGCACCATTTGAAGGTTTTTCTTAATAATTATCAAAGTTTCTTTAGTCTTCTCTATAAGTAACTCTATTACTTGTACTTTGGACTTATCTTATAAAAAACATGAGATATGAGGATCCAGATATACATAAAGAGCCTCAAATTGGTCGTTTTAGTTGATATATGATATGCAATATTATACCACCATTAGAGGAAGCCACTTCATCCATTCAGATTGCTTATCTGACGAATAACATCGTAGATAAGCTTCTAAATATTTTTCACTATTTCTCTTTGACCATCTATTTGTGGATGATATGTTAAACTCATTGCTAGTGTTGTTCCACTCATCTTCCATAATTCTTTCCAAAAATTACCTCTGAATTTTGGATATCTATCACTTACTATTACCTTAGGAAGACCATGACGTATATAAATTTCCTTCATGAATGCTTTGGCTAGTTTGTATGTACCTTGAATTCCACAAAAATGTGCATATTTTGTGAGTCTATTGATGATCAAAAAAATAGAATTATGAGGAGTGTTTCCAGGTATTAATCAAATTTGATGTTCATGATCTTTGGATGGAGGTATACCTTTTGGAATTTCTTAGAAAGCCCTATGGTGCTTTTTTAAGGTGTATTTTAATTCGCCGAGAATGTTTTTATCTTCTTACTTAACTTCCATAGAATACAATTAAACCACAATTCCATTGCTACCCATTTTTAGGAGCTTTTCCATTCTATGAGATTTGACGGCTTGACAGGGTCCAAATTTTAACTCTTTGATATCATGTGAACTCCTTTCAATTCAAAGCGCATGAATAATTACTTATAGTTTGTAGAAATTGTACCCAATGTTCTCAACCATTAAATTCCTAGAACAACATCCATACCTCCAATTGAAACGACATACATTGATATTTCTATATTATATTCTCCCATAACCATTTTTAATGTTGTGGCATTTTCCTTCACAATCAATCCTCTCCATTTGCAAATAAAACTTGAAAACTTGTCATTGGATGTACAAAACAATTGAGGTGTTTTCCCAATCTTTTATCAATGAAGTTATGAGTACTATCTGATTCAATAGCCACTAGGACTTTTTCTTCTTAATGTAACCAACAATCCTTAGGGACTAAGGAGCTAATAAACCTTCCAATACTTGAACATATATCTCACACATGTTCAAATAATGTCTGTAGAATTTCTCTGTGTATTTCCTATTCTTTCAAATTGACAATTTCTTTATCAGTTATTTATGTAGATGCCTACACTTCCTCTTCATTGTTATTTTCCAATGTTAAAACTTTTGTTTCTTGGCATTTATGCTCTTATGACTATTTGTTGTTACAACAAAAACATAGTCATTTTTATTTTTCTTCCTCCATTTACTTTTGTGATATTCTAGTAGGTTAAGGTAGAATTGTCTTAAGAAACCCAAAGTCATCTTTGCTTCATGTGTATTCTCTCATCACTTGTGTGTAGCGTTAATCAATGCTTGAATATGACGAGAAAATGACCTAGTTTCCATAACATTTTTTGGCTATTTCAAGAAAATCTCATGTTTAATGTCTTCTTTTAATCTCACCATGTAAGATTCCAATAAATGTTCATCACTTATGGTATCCACCCTTGTGCCTAAAACCTAAACTTCTAAATTATAGTCTTCGTTATCATCAAATGGATTGATTTTTTCCAATTGACTAAAATAGTCTTGCTCCCAAGATTTGTCATATTGTGCTTTTAAGTGGTTTGTAAATAAACCCAAAGTATAATGATAAGAATGGAGCTTTCAACTACCCATTGATATCATTGATAGGGTTTTATCTCAAGGTATAAAGTTTTTATGTGAATCCTTTGCTTATCAACCATAATATTATGCAATTCAAAATATTGCTTTATTGGTGCACCCAATTAAAGATCTATGTTCCATAAAAACAATTTAATTCAACCCTAGGAAGGTTCACTCTTTTAGGAAACCATCCATGAGTAGCTCCACAATTAGAGTCATTTGAAAATTCTTATTATTGGCAAGTTGTTCAACTTGAATATTACCTTTATTTTCATGATTTCCTTCATACACATTATCAATTTTAAGGAACCCCTTTTTTATGGTTTATATAATATTTGTTCCATTTTTTCATCTTCTTATCCATTTCTTCTTATTTTTCTTCACTTTTTGTTCAATGTCCCATTTTATTTGATTCTTGCAACTATGACGATTGATTTTCCAACTTGATTATCCAATAGTTGGCACCCTTTATTTCTTCATGAGTCATGGATGAACCTTCATGAGGTTTAATTGGCATAGTAGTTTTTTTATATTTCTTTCGAGACATGTGGGAAAATAACAATAATAATAATATTCCTCTTTATCGCAACTTCTAGTCACCGAAAAGAAAATGGATCTTCTAATCCAAAGTTATGTCACTTGTAAGTTGGGTACCTTAATACTTTAATTTGTTGAATGCCTAAATGGTTGACCTTTTTCTTGAGATGTCTCTAAGATTTGAGCCCTTCTGAATTTGAAATTTCAATATGTAATACTTTGATATTTCTTCTCTAGAGTTCCACAAGTTTGGCCAAATTTTGATGTTCCAAGTGAAAGTTATGGTAACTTTCCCAAGACTTGCTAATTTTTTATCTCTTAATAAGAGAAAATACATATAGCTTGCCACATGTCCAATCCTTCAAATATAATTATGAAATTTTTATTTGAGGTACTTTATTATGTCTCCTCAAATCCCTAAAAATTTCATAGTCTAAACAGGAAAAAAATGGTTATAGTGAAAATGTTGAGTTCACTTTTTTTAAATTGATTTCAGGGCCGATCATAAAGCCTAACTTCTGGAGAGTACATCTCAATTATAGTGAACCAAAATATAAAATTTTAACAAGATGTCCTTAGAGATACCTCCGTAATATGCTCAAACTTTTACTATCTAAAGCATTCCAAAAAAAAAACTATAGTGAAAATTTCAAGCTGACTTGTTTGAAATTAATTTTAGGAACCTTCACAAACCCTAACTTCTACAAAGTATATCTCAAAATATATAGCAAACCAAACTTTGAAATTTTAAATAGATATTTTCCAAGATCTCACCCCAATATTCTCCAAGTTTCACCATCTGAAATGTCCCAATTTTTTTTTTAACAAAAATTCTAAATTAACTTGTTTGAAATTGATTTCGGGAGCATTCAAGAACTGTAAATTCCTCAATGCATATCTCCAAAAGTATAGTGAACCAATATCTTAAATTTTAAATAGATTTTCCCTAATATTTCTCCTTAATATGTTCCAAAATTCACCTTTCGAAGCATCCCAGGAAAAAAAATCATAGCAACAATTCCAGGATGGCTCGTTTGAAGCAACAAAACCATAGGGTCATATGATTTGATACAAAATGTTATGAAACTTGAACCTTAAAAATGATAAGAAACCAATAATTATAGTTCTCTTCAATGGGGAAACCTCATTTTACAATGAATACAATGTATAAGACAATATTTGATGATCCTACGACTGCGTCTTCCTAGTGTATATATATGGGAGACAAAGAGTATAATTATAATAAAATGGGACCATGAAAGGTTGTAGCCAATCTACCAATGTACAACTTACACTAATAATGAATACTTATTAGGGCCTTAATATAGGGCCCAAAGCTATAACAATGATCACAAACTGAATAGATGTTCATATAAATTATTTCTTGCATTAATCAATTGTCTAAGTACCATATATTGTTTCTCTCCTTAAGAGTTTTAACCACATAAATCATGGTGTAATAATCTTTGATCTAAGTGTGAGAATTTTTCATAATGTATTAAACTAGTGTGAATATACATTGTCTTTAAACATTTTTTACAAATGCTTTCTCCAAGTTCATCTTTGAGATCTTATTGACAA
Source organism: Pinus taeda (assembly GCA_000404065.3). Taxonomy (NCBI): domain Eukaryota; kingdom Viridiplantae; phylum Streptophyta; class Pinopsida; order Pinales; family Pinaceae; genus Pinus; species Pinus taeda. Next base: position 9,441 of record APFE031257185.1, read on the forward strand.
TTTTATTATTCAATGTGACATTATGGCAGAGTCATGTGAGTAGCTTCTTCAAACCATTTTCTTTTGGATATTATTTTTACCATAATTATTTTCACTCTCCTCTTGTTCACTGATTTCGTACATAATGATGCTTTCAATAAAAGAGAGCTCATCAAAATATGCATATGTATTTTAAGGATATTTCGAAAATCACCCTTCTCTTCTTAAATTTGTTTAATAAGTTTTTGTTGGGTGTGGAGCTTGATTATCTCCCTAGTTCATAAGTCTTATTTGAGTCGTGTTTGGATCTCAATCCTTGATAGGGGGTGTGGGGGGACTGCCCCCCCACTCCCACTAGTGTCACCACAGGGGGTGGTAGTAATTCTATGGATGGAACCACCCCTGAAGTAAAAATTAAATAAAAATTTCCTTGTAAAATATTGTAATTCTGTAGTCAATTTGGGTTGTTCAATAGGCATAATATTTGATGATAGAAGATATGTTAATTTATGGATTTTTTTCCTAGAAGGCAACCCTCGATTTATATGGGGGAATTTTATTGTGGTTGTGTATTATTTTGTGTGAGAAAAACAAAGGAGATTGTGTGAGAGTGAAGAGGAAGTTGTTAGCACTTGAGATTTCACCTAGGCTGAGATAGATAAACCGCAAAGCTACATCAAACCATTTCACCTCGTAGCTAGCCCTACGAGGTATGAGAAGGCTCTCTCGGGTCAAACTCGGTGGATTTTTCAATAGGATGAGTTTGACCAATTAGAAACACTGATTTTAGGCTAGTAAACTGATAAGGAGGGTTGATTTAAAGTTTTTGGGGTTTTTGGTGGTAATTGGAGG
>APFE031257191.1:0-26907 GCA_000404065.3 Pinus taeda
CTGTCGATTACCTAACGAACTGGGAATGCAGAAAGGGGGCCAACAATTAGGCGCAAGTGGGGTAGAGCTAAACCAAAGGGAGGAAATGGCACAACTGATACAACTTGTGCAACAAGATAGGAATATGAATGATCATCTAGAGAATTCGGAAGGGGAGGGAAACATACAAACGCAGGAAAGGACAGGGGAGGAACAGGACAGGGGAAGTTCAGTGATCGGTAGGATGACAGAGGCGGGTAGAGGAAGGACAAACCTTGAGAGTATGGGGGATGAGCCAAAAATTAATGTTAAAGGAGAGGGAAGGACAGAGAAATCGAAGATGGGCAGTGGAATAAAGACAAGTGGCAGAGAAATGTCAGAAATCCTATAGCAAGAGCAGCTGGGAGAGGAAAGAAGTTAATGCAAGACAACGGTGGATAAGACATGAAGGTAGCATCCCAAGGCAAGAGGGATGGGATGCGTGCCAAGGAAAAAACCAGATAGCTAGCAGTAAAGACAAGAGCCAGGAATGAAAAATAAATAAAGCTTAAGGAAAAGTGGAAAGAGGCATTATGCACGCAGACGAGAATGAAGAAAGGTGACGAGAAAGGAAGAGGAGGGAGCGAGAAGATGCAGAAGGTGGAAGAAAGGCGAAGCTTAGTAAGCGGGTATGTAATACCTCTGGCCCTAAATCCTGAAAGTGTAAATTGTTTGAGCAGTAGGTTAGGATTGTGGTATGGTAAGCAAACTTGGTATTGTTATTTCAATTGTGATAGCAATCTCAGTGGAATGAAAGAAAACAGACCCGAAGAGATCCCCTCTGCTCTGGACAGAGAGAAGGAGAGGAGAGGTGGAGAACCTAATAAGAAAGAGGGCATACCTGAACAAAATTTCAACAATCCCTACCTTAGAATATGGGTCCTGGAAAGACTCATTGGTGGGAAAGGAAGAATGCCTGCAACCTTGAGAGAAGTAAGTTGGGAAAGGAAAACCCAGAGCTCCTGGGAGATGGCAATGCATCCTAGGGGGAGGGTAGAGAAAAATGCTAGCAGACACCCTGTTGACAAGTCTGAGAAAACCAGGTTAAGGGGAGGCTTTTCTGCCTAAATCTAACCAAGGGCAAGGCCCCAGGAGAGAAGAGGCAAAAAAAGCAGGAGTGGAATTCTTGCGTGGGCTAGGAAAAGAAATGTAACCACCGTTACTCCATGACACGGAGAATTAAAAAGGTTGGAGCCAAATTCAGGTGGGTAGGAAACCAGACATTGGGAAACACAAGAAGAAGGGTGGGGAGAAAAACTAGGAAAAATGACATAAACCTATATAATATGACTGACATATGCTTTGAATCTGTGATAGGTCTAGCACTAGAATAGGGAAAGCTCATAGAACAGGTCAAGGAGGAAAAGTTTAAAGGCTTCAACCGCCAAGCTGAAAGCAGAATGGCTCCTAGGAGAAGCAAGAGGACAATTTAGAAAGACGAAGGAACAAACAGCCATGGAAAGAAAAGAGGCAAGAAGCATGATGGACACCACATAAAAACGATCATCGATGCCTACATGGAAGGAAACCCAAAGAAAGTCAGGGACCAGATTAATTGCTGGGAGCGAGATCTAAGAGACAGTCTTAGATACAAAGACATACCCATGGAGGAATGGGAAAGAATGGTGCAAGACCCCGGGACAACGAATGGAAGAAAATCCCTATTCAAAATGACCCTACACCAGTACTGGATCATGAAAAATGTCGTGGCACGGGCCATGACCCTCCACCGTGAGCACATGGAAGGAGAAGTTTTTGACAAACAGGAAGACAGAAAGGAGAAGGATCATGTCCTTGCTGAACTTCTCAAGGAAATCGCGACCATACAGATATAGACTTACCGGAACAATCTTGCCCTGGGAAGGATTGAACAGACCCTGACAACGATAAAGTGGAAACTAGAACAAAGATGCGAGATGCCAGGCTCCAGTGCAAAGGCACCAACTCCAATAGTATCCTCAGATGAGGATTAGTCAAGGGAACCAGTTTGTTTTGAATTTTGAATTTTGAACTTGATGAAGAAAACAAGCATGTTTATTTTGATCTTTAGAGATAATAGTAGAGACAGTCAACATAGAAATAGTGGATGGATTGTTATGAACTTCTTCAAATTTTGGACTCGATTTAAAGCTGACTAATGGTCACCTGGTTTCCTTCGGGTAGGTGACTACCCAGAGCAAATGGATGTAAAAAACTTTTGAAAATAGCTAATACATAGAGATCTGCCAAGTTTACAAAAAAAAAAGGATTGCATCATGTCATGGCTTGTCAAGCATAAGTAGAATTATCATTTTTCATATTTTAAATTAGAAAGTCTATATATTTGGAATTTTTAAGAATAATTGTTATGTGTGTAGGGAGCATGTAATTATGTAGAGTATTTTTTAATATTGTTCAAGATTTTAGGGACAAGATAATTGAATGATTACAAAGGCTTCTAAGCATTCATTTGTGATTATTCAATTATTTGGCCTCTGATGATGGGTGAAGTATCCACCCGAAATGTTATACAAGATTAAAAATTCTCTACACAATTTGATCTAAAAAAATAAAAATAAAATAAAATAAAAATCTCTCAATATAACCCTTTTAAATTCACACTATTCAATATAGTATTGCAATTTATTTTGTACATATTTAATTGTAAATTTATAAATTTAGATAAAAAAAAATTTATAAGTTTAAAAAAATAAAATACAAATAAAAATTCTATAATAGTTATTTTGCTTTCATAAAAGTACTATAATTAGACTTAAATTCACATATTCAATAAAAGTTTCACTATTCACAATATTATTGCCAATTTCTATTCTGTACAATACTTAATGTAATTTATAAATTAGATAAATTATTTTCACACCAATAATTATTTTAATAAGTTAAAAAAATACAAATACAAATAAAAATTATATTAATTGCAAGTATATAAATTTAGATCTTAACTTCAAAAATATCAAATTCTCAATATAATGCTCTTTATCCAAAAGATTCTTATATATATATATATAATATATTAACAATGCTTTAAATCAACTTCAAATTTAAATAAATAAATATCTAAACAAAAAATTAAATTAAATTAAACACTATATGTCTAACCGACAACTAAAGTTTTTTATATTTTAATTATGATATTATTATTACTTTTTTAAATATTATGATAGTTTAAAATTATCATATTTCATCCAATCATACAAAATAATAATGTTTCACAAATATAAACAATAATAATATCATGCTAGTATTTTTTATAATTTCTTGGTATTCAGATTTTATCTTAACTTTATATTAACTATTAAAATGTTAATTTGGGTTTGTTTCAATGATGGTAGCAAATGTTGCAGATTGGATATCTTTTGATAGAGAGCATATATTTTAGTTAAACTACTACAAGAAGATATAGAGAAGTGACGACATTTCATAATTGAGGTCATAGTCACAAATCTGAGATTTGTTTTCATTTTAGAGAAAAAACCGTGATTTCTATTATAAAAATAAAATTTATATTTTGTAGACACACATAGTGTGTATGCATCTAGTATTAGATAAGAACATGGAGGGTTCAAAGAGAAAGCTGAAAAGTGGCATGTAGGTCTATAAATACAAGAAATCTTACAATAAAAAACTAAAAGTGACAAAATATGGACAAGAAAAATTATCATTAACTTGTGAAAATCTTTTCTCTTTTTCCTTTCTACCTATGCACTTTTTTCTAGCCATCAAGATTTGGTTCAACAAGAACCAAATACAATTCTTGTCCCACATGAGGGACATCTTTGTCAGAACCATAACTTTATGAGACATGAGCTCTTTTAGAACCCCAATATCCATTCAGTGTCAAAGAGTCTTTAGGTTCTTTCTCTACCTATTGTAGAATGCCAAGGGCCGACTATTTTGAAGTGCCCCATCATGGACAACTCCCTGCAAGTCTATTTCATTGGTTTGTTCTTGTTCTATATGACATTATTTTTTCATCATATTCTTCATCCTTAGAAGGATTTATGTATGAAAACTTCCATCCTTTTGATCTATTTGATTATCTCTTCTTATTCTTGGGATTCTTCCTTGTTTGGGGGCATGCATGTTATAAATTATCTATCTGAGAATATATACAACACTAAAATGTTGTGTTTTCATATTCTAAAACTTGTGACCAACAGAAGTTTCGGTGTTTCATATTTATATGGTCAGGAAGCCCTTTCTGAGATCAATTTTAACACATATTATAACATATGTGAAGATATTATTTTTGGTTCTTTCCAAATCCAAGTTTTTAAATTTTCCCAGTACATTGCCTATATCTTCAAGAACTTTATGGTGCCAAAACAGAAGGGGAATATTTGGGAGCCTCACCCAAACTGACATAGTAGAGACCACCATAGAGTTGAAAAGTCCAACTCTACCCTAAAACCAGGGCCTTGCATTTAGAGCATAGTCCAAATCCTTTCGTGTTTCAAACTGTATTATGAAAAAAAAAATTGAGCATGAATAGATTTCAAAATCTGGAGACAGGTAGAGACAATCCATTGAATGAGTGCTTCAGGTTTGGGCGAAAAGCTATTAAATATGTACATGACTAGTTTTTTTTGTAAAACATAGAATATCGAATTAACCTCTTGAAGGTTTACTTCCATGGAAGGAAATTTTTCCATTTGTTCAACAATATATGGGCCCAGAATATTTTGAGACTATTTTGCAAGGCAATTACCTTTTTTTGAGAAACATCCTTAATTTAGAAACAGGGAATGCATTAGATGATTTTGGACCAAGAGCACCTCCACAGAGTCTTTTGTTCATAATAATGGTTGAATCTTTATAGATGTTATAGTCTTGCAACTTGGATGAGCATGTTAGGACCTTCCCATTAAATTGAAGGCATTGATAACATAATGATTACCCCAATTATTTCAATATATTAATTTATTGAGAATACAAAAGAGGAACTATTGACTCATAAGAGTTTATATTTCCCATTCAAACTTTTAATGAAAATTTTGAAAGAGTGCATACTACTGTTGTCTGACATAGGAGAAACAGTCTCAAATCATGCCATTTTTTGAAGGACCCAATTACAAGCGGCCATCAGCGAAGGCTTGAGAGACAGAGCCACCCCCAACTTAGTAGAAAGAATGGATCGACATATAGGCATGGAGATATATAAGGTCACAGAGGCTAGCAATTTCACCACAAGAAGAAGCACCCATTTGAATAAATGAAACCAACATACACCAATAATTTAGGCCATAGAAATTTTTTGAGAGTGTGAGCAACAAAGAAAATTTATCTAGTAAAAGTGATGGTACTGGCTGAGAAAACACCCAAAGATTCCCACGGAAAACAATCACCCAAGAGATCCTGAGAATGTAAATTCCCCTGAAGTCATCAACGCCAAATAGACTTTATTTATGGCCATGGGATATCCCTCTGCCCCTTCGTGACCTCATTGAAATAGTGGATGGGGAGAAACAACATCCAGATACCTTGCGACGACGCCTTACAAAGAGACAACGTGCAGAAAAACCATATTCTCTGTCGCTCAAGCCATCTTTTTCCTTCACAAATATGAGTTGTACAACATAAGTTATCATAATTTTATATCTTCATTATCAAACCCTAACTACATGAGGGAGATCTATTGAAAAGTAATTGATTCTTTTTGAAGCCCTAGTTCTATTTTTGGTTTTTCAAGTAAGATGCACTTTACAAGAAAGGATGATGGTTCTGAAATTGAACAATATAAACGAAATGAAGTACAAGGGGAAATATCTTAAAATTGTGGGTATGTACGAATTTCAAAGATGATGCATTTATATGTTGGAAATCAATTAGGCATGACAATGTATGGGAAATTACATATGAAAATTTTGAACAAGCATTTCTAGATAAGTGGTCTCATATTGTCAGCAAGGATAAGAAGAGCACTCAATATTTATTTCCAGGTGACAACTTTACATCATAGGCTCATGGATGTATTCAACAAGAGAATTCCATTGTTTCTATTAACCCTAGTTGCAATAATAATTTCATCAATGTTAACTTAGCTAAAAGATTGCAAGTTCCCACAAAAAAATATTCAAAGGACATATATTGGGGGTGAAAACATTTAAATTTTTAAATATTTGAAGGTTTCCATGGATAAATATGTGTTGCATTCAATTTTTTATGCTATAGATATGGATGACGTGAATATTGTTTTGGGTTATCCTTGGATGGTCTTAGTTGGTATAGTTAATAATAATGAGTAAAAGAATTTTTTGAAGCTTAAATTGGTATAAGAAAAAAAAGATAATATTGTAGGATATGTCTCAAGAAGGATGTAAGGGGCCATAGGGAGAAACCCATTGGGTCACCTTGCCTCACAAAGAATGAGGGAGATCTTTCTATTTCTCTTTGGTCATTTCTCCCCCTGTTTCTCTTACAATTGCAAAGTTCTAGATTTTGTGGTTGCTTTCCTTTTGGTATAATGTGCCATCCAATATGGTTAGACAATATGCTCATGTTCCTATAGGAAGTGGCAGTCAAAGGGTTGAAGGATTCATGCACACTTCTATGGGATCATTTCTTGTCTATTGCGTATGCTAAGCAAATACCTAAAATGGTTCATGAGGAGTTAAAGGAGCTAGAGGCAACATCGTTAGTGGACCAGGATTGCACCTCAAATTCAAATACATGTCATAAATTTCGTATTTGGTTCTTGAACTGGGGCATACTTGGGGAGGACATAACTAGTAGCTCCTCACCATTGACCTCTATTGGAGTTTGGAAAATCATTATGAATGTTGGGTGTGTGTTATATTATTTCCACGACTAGTCGCACGCATGGGGGGGGACATTGGGGGGGCGATAGCCTACCCTGTTCGTTGCGACAGGTGCAGTAGGGGGGTCACAGGGGGGTGGTAGCCCCCTTGCATGGGGTTTTGGGTAGCTCCTCGAGAATTTTTTTTGGTCCCTATATTAGGTGGGCGGACCTACCTATGATTTTGTGCATGATGGTTTTCTTCCCATGGTATTTTATAGATCCGATAAGGGAATGGTTATGTTCTAATATAGGGTTAATTGATTGGATTTTATGAATGCTTCGTCATGTATATATATGTATTGTAACATTGAAAGGAACAATGAAAAATCAATATGGTAGTCCTGGTTTCGGGATCCAGGGGAGAATCTATGTGTATTTATTTTATATTCTTGCCACTGTTTATTTTTTGTTTTTTGAATTCATATGTAGTAATTTATGTACAGGGTTAAAACCTACAATGAACAAAAATGAAGCAGAAGGAGAGATATTGCTTGTCCTAAACAAAGTAGTGTTGAACCAAAAGGAGTTGAGGCTCGATCTCAAGCATATAGAAGAGCACTACCTCCAAGCCTTGGTCTAAGTGGTTGCAACATGGAACATATTAGCTCTATTGAGGTTGATGCATAATGTTCTCCTTAGTTTATGCCATTTTAGTTAGTCAATTCTATTGGTCTTTTTGTTTAGTTAGGCATAACTACTACAGACAAAAAAAGCCTACTTATCAGGGCTTCCTTAGAATTGGATAGGCTCAATTCATTTTCTATTTTATATTAATGACTCATGGCCTGAAACCGAGAGTATGTTTTGATACTGATTCCTTGTTTTATTAGTAGTCCAATTTCCCTAATGATAGACCATCGATAGCAACTAAGCTTTAAAAATTTTCTAAATTATATAGAAAATTAAATAATATATTTGATTTTTAAATACTATTTTCAATCTTGAAAATTAAAATACACTTATAAATGGTAATTAAAATAAATTTAACATTAAATATTAATAAAAATTATTGTCAATTTTAATTTTTAAATTTCATTTACAAAAATTAAAAAATCTTAAATAAAAAACAATTTTCAAATACTAGCACAATCACATTAGTAAATGTGGTTGATATATGTTGAAAACATCATTTTTCATCATTTATATGCCAATCAACAATAAAATCAATCAACATGTTAACAATATGTTAATAACATGTGTTTATGAATATGTGTTTCCTATCATAAATTCAAATTGAAAAGGTAGAGTTTGACCATGCATCTTATTCTACTATTCTCAACGCATGTGGTTGTGGGAAATTTAAAATACATAGTTACAAGCCCAAATAATGAATATTAAAGAGGATAAACCCATAAAAGCATTGGGCTTATTAAATTGTATTCCAAAAACAAATGCATATATATATATGTATATGGAAACATGTTAAATGTGTTTGATGATATCTTAAAAGGAAAATATATTTGAAACAACCATGGACTCTTTTCCATTGAGTGGTCAGTGCAGGTGTTGCCCGCCTTGCATATTTAGGCCGATAGGCCTTCCTATGCATCAACAATTGTCAACACTTTTAACCTGAACCGTTTGATCAAGTTTGACAGTTTCAACCGTTGATTTGAAGTTGAATGCTTTTTCTAAATATATGATTTGCCTTCTTTTCACCTCCAGTTCTACTGTGCATTGAACCTGGCCCTTTGAGTTGCATTACTGCTTTTTCCAATTCTTTTCACTCTCAAAAATATTTTGAAAAGATATTTCACTGCTTTTTTTATGATGACCAAGACTCGATTGGTATCTTTAAAATTAGATAACCTTAAGGCTAAGGTCAAACATGAGGATGGCAATGAGGTAAAATATACTACTTATGAAACGCTATCTGGACACATTTGGAGATCAATGAAGATCAAGAAAGCAAAATGTATGTTGCTGTAGGCAGTCGTAAGTTTTTACTCCGCCGCCTATGGCAGTCGCAGGGGACCTGACCTCGAAGCCTCTATATTATGCTGCAAGTATCATTCACGAAGCTTTGGTCCGGATGGATGATGAATACCTGCACTCCGCTTTAGACTATTTGCAATCACACCCTGATTTGAATGCTTTAATTCGAGGATCTCATACATTCAGGTCTCCTAATCTTTGTATCAATTCTTGTTCTCGGCTGCCTCTTCACGATGCAGATTTTGGTTGGGGAAAGCCAATTTATATGGGTCCGGCCATCATTGCTTTTGAAAACACAATTTATATTTTGTCTAATCCTGTCAATGACGGAAGTTTGACACTTGCAGTCAGATTGCGGGCAGACCATATGGACCCTTTTAAGAAATTATTGTATGAATTCTAGAAAGATATAAGAATTATAATTAGGGTGGGTGACTGGTTTAGAATTAGGATAAATGGCAGGGGAGGTCAAATTTCATTGGACAATGTCAGGGATTATTGCTCAGGGGGGCAATGCTTATGTTTTACGTAGAAGATGGAAGTTCGTCTACTGTAATAAGATTGCTGGTCTGTTTTGAGAAATTGCTGTATGAATTATATAAGAATTATAATTAGGTTGGGTGACTGGTTTAGAATTAGGATCAATGTCAGGGAAGGTCAAACTTCATTGGACCTTCAGGGATTATTGCTCAGGGGTACAATGCCTACGTTTTGTGTTGAAGATGGAAGTTCGTCTATTGTAATAACATTATTGCAGGTAGATCATATGGTCTGTTTTGAGAAATTGTATGAATTTTAATGATGGGAGTTCTTAAAGGATAATAAGATATTTTCTGAGACTATCAATGGAAATGATAATAAGACTGTCATTGAATTTTCTTTTCTTTAAGATTAATATAATTTTACAAGAGAAAATATAGTTAATAGTATGCAAAACAGTCTAATTCTTGTTAAATATTAATGGCCACGGGCTCTGCCAATATCAGTGCACATATTCTAACAAGCAGTGGGGTGTCAAGGCAGTAGATGGGGACCGTTTGTTGCAATTGATTTCAGCCTGCAAACTTTTTATCTCAACAACTATCAAAATATCAATCTGTAGTCATTAATACTGTTATCCCTTTTTAGCAATAGGCTTAGAAAATGAGGAAGAAGAGCGTTGTAAGGCCTGGCTAAAAAGAAAAAAAAATACCTAGAAAGGAGGAACCTTCCTTATCTTTGATTTCTCCTACACCGTCTTGATTCTTTACCGTTTCAAGATTTTCAACAAAATGATAAAATGTTTTCCATGGGATTTAAGATTATCAATAACAGTAGATTAACAATTCAGAATTAAAAAACATCGTTATAATAGTAAACTGTAATTTATATTTATTGCGATGAGATGGTTAAAATGAAGTATTAAATTAAAAATTAATAATAATAAATCATAATAATAATAAAATTAATTAAAAAAATTATATAATAAAATAAATTCAATTTTAATATGATAATTTGTTTTAATAGAAAATAAAATTAATATATTATATAAAAATTTAATAATATGATTTATATCTATTATAATATTTTAGAAAAATATAAAGGAAAAAAAAGAATAATTAGATATAAATCATTATTATTTAAATTTATTTTAATTATATATATATATTAATATATATATATATAAACATATATATTTTTTAAATATGAAAAAGAATATAAAACTATAAATGTAAATATACTAGTAAATAAATAGATGTAACTATAAAATTATATCTATATTCTATTCTATAATATAATATCTATATAAAGTGTTAAATATATATTATAATAATAAAATATTTCAATTAACAAAGAGGACTTGAACAATTAAGCTAACTTTAGAGATTTTAAAATAACATTATTTCAAGATAGCTCCATAATTTTAAAGAAGCTTTTATAGAAATTAAAGTTGGTAGAATGATAAAATACTCTTTGCTTTCTATTATTAAAGCTAATTTTTTGTGAAATATTTCCAATGATAAAATACTCCTTGCTTTCTATTATTAAAGCTAATCTTTTGTGAAATATTTCCAATTATAAATATGCTAATCCTTTTTTGAAATATTTCCAATTATAATATTTATAATTATTATTAAAAGTTAAAAAATGTATTAAATTAATTTAAATATTATATTAAAAAATTCAAACAATTTTGAATTAAAAATAAATAAATTTAAAGTATAAGGGAAAAAATTTAATGTTTTAAAACTATAATAAGCTATAGGAAACAATAAAAAATGGATATTTAAATCATCCAAGTTTTATTATATAAATTTGCTTCAAATTTGCCCAAATTTTATAGTATTAAATTATTTGATTTTAAAAATCACCAAAATTTTATAGAAACTATATAAAAGTATTGGAAACTCAAATATTTTTATAAAAATATCACCAAACATTTTACAGTGTACATATTAGAGACAAATAAAATTCACAAATTTTAAAAATTCCCTTGCATAATATCAGTTAATTTAACAAATTAGAAAGTAAATTAGAAAAGTAAGTAAATATCAATTAAAAATCATCACTTTTTATTTAAAAAAAAAAAGAAAGATGAGAAAAAAGGTTTTATGGGGTTCATTTCATTGATGCACATGTTGTTAAATTTATTATATTATTAAATAATGAATTTATGGAGAATATTTAGGCCTATAGGCCTTCCTATGCATCAACAATTGTCAACACTTTTAACCTGAACCGTTTGATCAAGTTTGACAGTTTCAACTGTTGATTTGAAGTTGAATGCTTTTTCTAAATATATGATTTGCCTTCTTTTCACCTCCAGTTCTGCTGTGCCTTGAACCTGGCCCTTTGAGTTGCATTACTACTTTTTCCAATTCTTTTCACTCTCGAAAGATATTTTCAAAAGATATTTCACTGCTTTTTTTTATAGTTGTTGAACCGTTTGATCAAGTTTGAAAGTTTCAACCTTTGATTTGAAGTTCACTGCTTTTTCCAAATATATGCTTTGCCTTCTTTTCACCTCCAGTTCCGTTGTGCATTGAACCTGGCCCTTTGAGTTTCATTACTGCTTCTTCCAATTCTTTTGTCACTCTAAAGATATTTTCACTGCTTTTTTCTTGACAGTTGTTGTTGCTGTTCTTCTTCCCTGGCTTTTGGCAATCACTGTTCTTCTTCCCGGGCAAATGAAAGAACCGATTTCGTTTTGCAAGATCCGATTCGGATTCAATAATTGAAAACTGATAGTTGCAGGTTCGGATTCAAGAATTTCAAAAGCCCCAATTGAGGCAATCGTCGGACTTGATCGGCCCCAATCTTAATATACCAGGTAGGAGAATATGTTCAGATGCTGTAAGAGCTGTGAATTTGTCAAATCAAGATATGACCACGCTGAGTTCTGTGAATCAGGCCTATATCTCTGAGCAGCAACAGATTTTGCAGAACCCCTCTCCGCCCGAGTTCTACATGCAAGACCCAAGATCTGATTTCGTTTTGCAGGGCTGCTGGAAAATGAAAGAACCCCACGGGGATCAGTAGCATCAAACCCTCTACTTCGTGCACGCGGGATCTTCCAAGATGCAATAGCACATGAGTGTCGTTGGTCCAATGGGCCAACCGATGCCGAGAAGAAGAGGGTATTATAACCCCTCGTAGAGGATGACTCGACCCATGTAGGTTTGCAGTCTCGAAGTAGCGACGCCGTTATCAAATACCATGGCCATCATTGAGGAAGGTTCATACCTCACAGAGCCACAGAGGACGAGGATTAAAATTCCTACCTTTGAGAAAGGTTCAGACCCCACAAAGCCACAGAAGACGAGAGTTAAAATTCCTGCTCTTGTTTCCAAGGTGCCACGGGAGCCCATAGCCATCGATAAAAGAATTGTTTACAAACCCACTGCGCCTGTTCCTGTTGCAGATATAGAGCCATACTCATATCAGAATTTTGTCTATGAACCGACTCCCCGACAGATATACTACATGCAGGTACCTCTGGCCATGAATCCTCAATATCAGTTGATGAGTCTTGACCTGTGAATACCGTTGAATTTCATGCCCCTTCTTCATAAACGCCTTAGGAGAAGCTGGAATTAGCAGAGATAATCCACCTTGCTAACCTCCGCAGGTTGGGTTACAGAGGACAATGGTAACCCATATATCTATTGCATATACTGTCAGCCTCCCTCTGGATAATTAGGGTGAGCAAAACCATATTTTGAATACAACTTGGAAGAGGGTTGGCTGAGAATACCCAGTTACCTGCCATGGTGAGGGATTATATGTAATATGTATCCACACTGCAAACTCTTGTGGATACCAATGGAGCAACTGTGTGTTAGTGAACATTACTAATTGGTTTATAATGAGAGTTGGCCTGCAGATCAGGTGAAGACACTGTCTGTATTCAGGTGAATTACCATGGATAAATCTTCAGCTTGGTAATCCACCTGGAGTTTGATGAATTTTGCTTTGGTTGCTCATTTTGTTTGTTTATTCTGGTATTAATGAATGATTGCCTTGTCAAGGCATCGAAATTTTGGGTCGTTGGGGCTTAATGTATTTCTTTCTAATATCACAAGGAAAATCCTAATATTTCACAAGGAAAATCCTAATATTTCTATTTGGCATTTCATTTAAGTTGTTGTGAGTTAACAGATTTATCTAATATTTCACAAGGAAAATCCTAATATTTATGTTTGCCATTTCATTTAAGCTGTTGTGAGTTAACAGATTTATCATTAATAGTAATGATAATTTAAGGTCATTATACTGTTATCTTGAGGTTGGAAATTATTTGGATTATGTGATGAGGGATTTTTTTTATATCACAATTTTATTATTTGGTTTACAGAGTTGTATGTTTGTTTTTTTTAAACCTGTGATTTTTAACTTATATTTAATTTTCACATGTCCATAATGTTAATGAGCATAAAATAATTCAATCCTCTTTAGAGAAAAGGTAAATTGACTTGTTGGCTATAATATCCATAATGTTAATGAGCATAAATTAGTTTAATCCTTGTTAGAAAAAAGGTAATTTGACTATAATGTCCATAATGTTAATGAGCATAAATTAATTCAATCCTCATTAGAAAAACGTAAGTTGACTTGTTGACTATAAATCTAGAACATGGAAACAAAAGTCTCACATATTCATATTGTGTGACTTTTAAAGACATAGGTGACAAAATACCATCATAATCCTAAAAGAAAGTGAGAAGTAATCAAACAAAGTAATAAATATACATTTGCATGATAATAATGTTTTTTTGTTTCCATGATGTGTCTCTGCAACCCACTTCTCTCATTGGCATGCAAGAAATCAAGGGCCCTAATTACCTTACAATCACCTTCCATCCATATTGTCCTCCATCATCTTCATTATGCATCTAATCAAGAAACTTTCCTTTTTTAGCTCACCTTCTTAAGTTTAATCTTTGTCCTTTTTTTTTTAATATTATGTTTTGCCTTTTTAAATGCAATATACAATTATGGTTTTCAATGAAATATATTGGTAGGGGATAGTCATGGTGGTTATTGCCTTGGTCACTAGCAAGCTTCATATATGCTTGGCCATCTATAGAGGTTTCTTGATTTTGGGTAATTAACTTAATCTAAAATGAAATAAGACATTCAATGTGTTCCTTGTAATATAGATATAAACAAAACATCTAAAGAAAAGTAATTGCACAATGATCCAGTCCAAGAAAACAAAGTATTCCACAAACCAATTAACTCTTCTAGAAAAATTCAACAATTCCAATTTAATAATCCTATCGGCCTCTCTTTGTACCTTTTGGGACAATTGCTAGTAGATACGCTTTTCTTGTTGCTCATGAAACATCGACTTTACAAAACCCACATTTACTGAAAAACAGGCATACATAATACATAACATGCTTTAAAACATAATCAAACCAATAAGAGAATGTTGGCTATTTGTTCAATAGCTTTTACCGTGTAAGCAATATAATAAGCAGACTTTGTTAACTACGTAATCGAAATTTGAAATAGCATATTGAACCATAAATACCTTTAGAAGGAGGGAACAAAATCAATGCACTCATTTGGGCAGTGTTTAAATTTTTTGTATCACGGGGACAGAGACCACCTTTCAGGTTTTCATGCCAAGAAATGTTCATTAGTTGAATCGAACCGTGCTTCCCATCCATTTCTCTGAGATTATGAGATAATGAAATCATGTGGAAGTAAATAAAAAATATCTACGTAAAACAGCAGGAGCAACGCCACTATATATATCTGAACATATCAAACTCAAACTTAAATCCTTGGGGCTAGAGCTCAAATGTTGGAGGAAAAATGGGGCTAGAGCTCAAATGTTGGAGGAAAAATGGTGAGAGACCAGTATCATTGTTGCATGAGAAATGCGCCTTACATCTTGAATCACTAAAGGATCAAATTTGTGGCTATAAGTCAGTTAGGGCATTCCAACTACCTTATCCTAATCGAACGATTCAAAATGGTTTCATCATCTAACATATAATCTAACGGGGCACGGTCATGACAAGTGGACAAGAGAGAAGTTCATTTCAAAGGGGAACGCCTTACTGCGTAGTAAATAAACTAAAAAACTATTCACATTTATTTTATATTATCTGTTTGATTATGTATTAGACAGAAAATATTTCCATATTATCAAATCTTTCCCATTCATAATTATTGGGGCTTCACTCAATGAACCTTTGGCATATCACGTCCATTTATGGCATACTAAAAAATACCTCTAATTTGACTACATAATGAAAAATACCTATAAAAACCACATTATTTAACCCCCTACCAATATGAACCCAATACACCTTCCCAATTTAAAAAACCCCTACTTTCACTAAATATTATAGGTATTCATTTTTTTATTGACAATTTTTATACCCTTTTATATTTTTTTCAATAACTTTGAGCTCCATTATTTATACTTTCCATTATAAAAAGCCTTTACCCCATATATATTCCCCAATATAATATGTCATTTTTTTCTCAATATATATCCCCGAATATGAATGCACGTGGTATGGTATTGTTGCCCAGTGAAGCCCCGTGTTCATAATTGAGAATTTGGAAATTCCTCAGATTCCAAGATAAACTACTTCCCCTAATATGAATGTGCATGGTATGGTATTACTCCCCCAATGAAGCCCTGTGTTCATAATTTAAAATTTTGAAATTCCTCAAGTTCCAATATAGACCACTTCAGTGTAATTATAATAAAAACTTAATCTCAATATATATAATTATACCTGCCAAAGACGCAGTATATTGTAATCAGTTTGGGTCAAAATGCGAATCCGTTTGAGTCAAAATGCTTAACTAGAATTTTTTAAATTCAAATTTCTAAGTTTTCGTTGGTGGATGACTAATTTTATGTGGTTTAAAATCAAAATTTTAGAATTAAAAATTGTTTTAAAAAATTAGAAAAAAAAAACCTTTAATGGCCAAGTGTCATAAATTAATTATCGATTTATCAATTTTTTTCCCAAATTTATGGAATTTTCTACAATTAATTTTCTTTTCCAAAAAGAGTTGCCATTACATTTTGGCCTTTTACTAAACCATGGAAATTTGCCGATTTGAAAAACAAAAGCAACAACTATTTTTTCCTTCCTGATTTATCTATGTTATATATTTTCATAATTCAATTTTAAATCATTATGCAATATAAGAAATAAAACTTAAGTCAAGAATACAACAAACGTTAACTTAGCTTAAATATAACTTAATTTAACTAAAAGACAAAAAAACAAATATTTCATTATAAAAATAAAACAACTAATAAAATACTATATAATAAAATACTATATTGTTGAATGTCATCACAAAAAATTAAGAAATATAGTTAACTAATATGTTTATATATATATATATAAAAAATATATATATTATAATAAAAATAGATATATATATATAAATTATATTTTTACTTAAAATACATTTTATAATTAAATTTATTAAAATATTTTTTAATAATAACAAGAGCTACATATAGTTAGACCTAAGGCTTGCTAAAATAATTTAATAACTAAAAAAAAATTAAAACATAAAATTCATCACAAAAATAAACAACTAAAAAATTGTATTATTGAATGTCATCCAAAATTAAGAAAATAATAATTAACTAATATTGTTTAATATTAATTAATATGTTATTTTATGTCTGTATTTTTTATGAAAATATATAATTTTTTATAGCTAAAGGTTATTAAAATATGTTTTTAATATAATAATAAGTCATCATAAATTCAAAATATGAGAAAAAACTATAATTTAAACTATGGATAAACGACAAACAAATTTGGTCGAAGACAAACTAATATGCAAGAAATAATATAAATACAATTATCTCTTTTGTCTTCACAATTTTAATCATAACTTTGGAAAGAAAAAAAAATTAAATATCTTTTGCAGTCACACTTAAGCCTTTGTGTAAGTAATTTTTTTATTTTAATATACTAGACATTGTAATTTTTTATATTAGATATTTGATCACATATGAATTCTTTATCACGCTATTAGGTTGGGTACAAATTTAAAGTTAAATAAATAGTTTGTTACAATAATTAGTTTTTTAAAAATATTTATTTTATTTATATTGTATATATACATTATTTAATATAAAGATACTACACATTATATTTTCTCATCCTTATTTGGTCTTATAAGTTAATAATGAAATAAAATGTGCACAAACACATTTTAATAAACTCTTAGCTTTTGTAACAAAAGATTATATTGGGTTAATGTTTCATCCAAAATTATCTCTTTTTTACTCTAATGTTTTCATTATTAAATTTATAAATTTATTCAAACATTTAATAACTATTTCGATTATTTTTTCAAACTAACCGTATCACACTTATTTCTAAATAAAATTAAGCTTCTATTATAATCATAACAGAAAATAATATTGTTTCTTTTACCACGTTAATGTTGTATACTTTTAAAGAGAAAATGATATTGCTTCTCGTCCAATCATATCATGTTTCATGAACTTCTTAAACATTGCAATTGCCTTACCAATTTAGGACTACACGCTCACTCTATTCAAGAAGCAAGGCCAGCGACGGTATTTTTTTTTAATATGTGATTTGGTTATTAAAGATGGTAAATGTAGATTTATACATTTATTTAGTAAAACATCGATATATATATATATAGAGGGTATATTTTATATTTTTGAAATTTAATATAATATATAGAATAATGGAGATTATTTTCTATTTATAGTAAATTTTTAATCTGTAAATAAGTTTATGAAATATATGATTATACATGGCTTATCAATACCATACGTTAAAATAAGAATTATCAATATGCTCAATATTTTAAATATATTTATTTTAATTAGTTTTATAACATTTTTCAATTAAATTGAAAAACCAAAAAAAAATCATAACTACCTTTGAGATAAATCTCCACCTCTACGTTGACTATAACTAAAAATATTAGTGTATATACTATATAGAAGTTTTTATTTTTTTTTAAGTTTGGCTAGTGAGACATGTTCGAGGGATTGAACTTCTAATCACTTGGATACACAGAGGCTTGCCAACATGTCTTTTTCCAATTGTACTACCACCCATGGAAATATTATATAAAAGTTAAATCCTTACTATCCGCATATTAATTATTAATAATTAAATTAAAATTCAAAAAGATTTAAGAATCCTAATTAACATTCATTTCCATGAGATTTGAGATCATAAACACCTTTTATTATATTTGACATTGACCCTACAACATTAGGCAATGCAACACCGACTGCAACATTGTGACTTTTCCTGTGAGGGAAAATAGTTTAAATACTTGGAAGGTTGGTTTTGTATTTTTATTAAGTATACATTTTTCAACAAGATATCGCCCATTATGATAAAGTTAACAAGATATCGCCCATTATGATAAAGTTAAAAGAGTAGACACCCTCCAATAGTGGGACTTTTTGGAAATATATTAGTAAAGGTTTTCTATTAAGTGTTAGCTTATATGTGTGAATGGCAATAATTTAAATAGTTGGAAGGTTGGTTTTGTATTTTTTTATTAAATACACATTTTTTAAATAAGATATTGCTCATCATGATAAAGTTAAAAAAATAGACACCTTCTAATAATGAAACTCTTTGTAAATATGTTAATATATATTTTAATATTGGTTAATTTATAAATTTTCTATTAAGTGTTAACTTATAAACTATTACCATTAATCCAAAACTTACAGTAACAATTAATAAATTTGAACTTAAATCTTACGAAAAAAAAAAAAATTCAATTATAATTCCCTTGAGATATTAAGAGTACCTGTAAGAACTAAATTTTAGGCAATCCCCTTTTACCAAATTTTTATAAAAATTATTAATAATATAAATAATAATTTAGAAGGTATTAGAAACTAATATGAATGCAATCTCTTTTCACCAAATTTATATAATTTTTTTTACACTATAATATTTTTTAACAAAAGTTAATATGAAATTAAAATGGGTGGTTAAAAAGGCCAAAGTTAAAATGAGTTATTAAAAAGCCCATTTATGACCACTGTAATATGTCATTTGTGGTTATAATTTTATAAAAATAATAAGTACTCTTCTCTTTTATCAAGTGCAAATGGGAACCTCAACTATAATTGCAGTCCTTAATTACAACTTGCAGTTCTAGTGTGATGTACCTTTTTTCGTAAAACTATGTTTGTACCAACATGTGGCCTTCTGGAGGAACTTTAATGATTTTTGTTCTTTAAAATGACCCCCAAATCTAGCGGGATGTTTTAAGTAAATTTGTTCGGCTTACATATATCCCTAAAAAGTGTAGCTTATGCATAAAACTGACATTGCATCAAGTTACGTAAAGCCACTAAATTATATCCAGAATGTTTTGACACTTATGGCTGGTTTACAGCGAGTTTGTACCATTTTTCCAACAAAGTTGTCCTTCGAATTTTTATTAATTCAATAAAAGCTTTATTTTGACCCAAAAATAAGAGTTAGGGGTGTTTTAAGTTCAAAATTACAAGGGACTTTTGCGGCTCCATCGGGTAAGACAATTACCAATCTCAAAAAATAAAACAATTATTAATGTCGAAAATATAAACATTAGTATAGGTTAATGGATAAAATATATCTGGGGATTCTGAGGATAATGATTACCAATAGGCCTTTTTCTTGTAATTATAAAAGATAATTGATACGTTCCTTTTCTTGGAATTATAAAGAATAAAGAATATATTATTGTGGATTTTAAGGATATGGATGTAATGATAATAAACATTGTTATGAAAGAGATGATATTAAGAGAGTAAGCGAAGTTTCGTGCTTTAAAATAAAAATTAGGATGGGTAATAAAATTTAAACGTTAAGATAAAATAAAAATAGAATTGCTGCTGGTGTGAAATGTCTATAAAAAACAACAAACAATACTATGAATTTAAATTGTCAAAGTTTACACTTACTCCCAATGTACATATACATATATATTATTTGATATAATTTTAATATTAAAACAAGTTCAAAGGTGTTATTTTTTGAAATAATACCTATACATATATATTATTTGATATAATTTTTATATTAAAACAAGTTTCAAAGGTGTTATAATTTGAATGTAGTGTGGGTAACGACAAATGTTTCTTTTCAACTTTTTATTTATTATAATGGCCATATTCCATATGGATTAATGTCCATATTTCATATGGGGAGGTACGTATGGTTTAATGTGGATCAAGTTCATATGTAGTGGTTACACTCTACGATATAAACACTATATTTTATATGGGGACGTATGTATAGTGTAATGTGAATCACGTTTATATGTAGCAGTTATATGTTATGATTCTTAGAGAACTTGTGAATACTATGAAGACCGTTGAGACGTTGCGAATGAAATCACAACGTCATTTATGTTGAAACCCTGTAAATATCGTCACTAGAGAGGAGTGTTCGGGTCCCACTTACGGGACCCAAACTGCTTGTTCGCCATCTGCTGTAGATATTATTATCGCTCTCGAAATTTGTAATGAGTCTAGAGAAGTAGTTAGTTCAACTATGGGAGCTTTCCTCGTCGAGGGTTTGCTCACGAGTGGAAGAAAAGGCCGACTACTGAGTAACAATCATGTAACAAAGAAGATGAGGTTATGGTGTAAGAGGCTCTGGTTGCGGAGAAAGAGCCCCTGCCAATAACTCTGGTTGGTGCAGAAGCTCTATTTCAAAAGGGCTATATATGTAAGAGTCCCTTCTAGATCTCAGTCAAAATGGTGTCTTGACACTCTTTGCTATTTTGGGTGAGATCTATGAATCTCATAAGATACTTCAAACTTTCCTCAGAGCTCAAAATCATGGTTTTCTCACAACATTCAACGCCTCCTTTATGAAGGTAAGCAATTAGAAGACCCTCTTCCTATCTCTAATTATTATCTTTGTAAGGATTGCATTGTGTTTTTGACTCTTTGTCTATGAGGGGGTGCCTTGGGGAAACCCTTCTCCTCCTAGGCTTTCTCATATAAAAACATCGTTCATAATATGACTCCCTAGGGTGTTCATCCTCCTTCAACTAACCCTCAAACTCTAAGCAAAGTAGTTCCTTCTTAGGATGCACCTAGTCCATTTATTTTGGAAAAATCAGAAGATATTCCCTTTGTTGACATTTCCCATCTAAATCTGGAAGATCTTCACCAGCTAATGGTAGAGCATGACATGATCTTCCATTTCAATGGGTTGTGGCCTCGAACATCATATCCTTATAAATGAATACATTCTAATTGGACCAGATCTTGTAGGGCTCTCTTATGTTCTAAGGGATTATTCGTAGTTGTGTTTGCCTGCTAAGAATATTACCAGAGTGCTCTATCGAAGGGCCCATGGTTTTGCGGAAAAGAGGGGCTTTTCATGACCCCTTGGTTCCCAGATTCTCACTCGTCTACGATAGTAATTACAAAGCTCCCCATTTGGGTCCAACTTCCAAACTTGCCGACTCACCTATGGTATGATTCATTGTTTACAAGCATCAGAAATACCCTTGATCGCTTCCTAGCCATAAATCTTACACAAGGCCAAAGTGGAGTTTATACTTTCAATAGGATCTATGTAGAAATCGACATTAGTAATAACTTATTGAACAAACACAACCTAAAAGTAGATTATTTCCATTGGATCCAACTCCTGGACTATGAGAACACGACTTTTCATTGCCTCCTCAATCATCAAACATGACACCTATAGAACTCCTACGCTCAAAGGAAGTAAACAAAGGACTAAATCTAAGGCTTAGAAGCTATGCAGCCTGCCTCCTATGGAGGAAGAGGACTCCTCATCTTCAAATCACAAGGATAATGAATCAAATGATGAAATTCTCTCTTCAGATGAGGATCACGAGGAGAGTAGGGTAAATAAAAGCTTAGCACTTCACATAGAAATAGATAGTACTATTGCTTCGTTGGGAGCAGTAAAGTGAGCTTGTATATCAGTTTCCTCAAAATCGGAAAAGGATGCAATAACAACTTTTTAGGAAATACCTGTTAAGCAATTCTTTAGCAAGTCCTAGCTAGTCCTTCGATGAAAAGGTGGGTGGAAGTAGCCAAACAAAAAGGAAAAAAAGTAAATTTTAAAACCAAAGTAAGGTTGGGTGATACTTTTGTTTTTTTTACAAAAATGTTTTCCTTGATGTCTCCTCACAGTTTGGCCTTGGTCTCTATGTGAAAACCCCGCCTTTAGGTGGGTATTGTAAACTCCATATAAACTCTTTTTGACTAATGAAATTCTATGCAGAAATATACAAAAAAAATGTCCATATTCCATATGGATCAGTAACACATGAGTCTCCCCAAATGGCTCAAAATACGTTTTCATATGAAATAAGGTTTAGAATATAATGAAATTTCTTACAAGTAAAATTTCACTTTGAAAATGAAACCAAAAATTCAACAATTTCTACACAAAAAGATTGAACTCGAAGTTGACGATTCCCAATATCAAAAGTGATTTCTCTTCATTAACAAGCAATTGGGTAATAATTGAATGATGTGTGAATTTAAGCATCCAAATGTACATAAGCTTCCCTCCTTTCAACATCGAATCCATGTCCTTTTCACATATATGTATTGTGTTGCATATAGTTGTTGGAAATAACACTGAGAGGGGGGTGAATCAATGTTATTAGATCAATATTTTTATTTCCCAAACAAATTTATATATGCTACTTTAGTGAAGTGAACTAGTGTGTACACATGATTGTGATTAAGGAAACTAGCGTATATCCAGAGATCTTGTGATTTAGACAATTTATCATGTGTTGATCTTAAAGCAGCATATCAAAGATTTATTAGATAGTGCAGTAAAAGAAGAATAAAGCAACACATATGAAAACCAAGATGTAAGGTGGAAACACAATGTGGGTAAAAACCACCTGCTGTTATCGTCTCTGTCTTCTTTTAATAATAAGAAAATATGTTTACAATCTTGTACTAGTGTAGACTCATACCATTATGCAAGCTTCTACCTGCAGAAGGTTACAAACTTCTCTCATTCTCCATCTTCTACTGAAAGGGAGCTACAACCCCCTCGCTCTTGTACTAGCCAATATGTTAACTAGTACGTAGGTGCCAACCTACAAAAAAACTCCACTCTTCCACTAGGGACCACGTTTCATGAATTTTCAGACTGGATACTCCTGGATCACAACATCACAATTTGAAGGCCGCGTTTCATCAAAATTTCACACTTAACCCATCATAACTTTTAAAATTAAATTGCATCAACCAATATTCAGATAATCTGAACAAACGGATCACTGACACCAGAACACTGTGCTGAAGTCAGAACCCTAGTCATCATTCAGACCCAGTTGTAACCTCAAAAACCATGCATTAGAGTGTATACGCTACTTGGCTACAAACAAACTGCGTGTATACGCTACTTCTATTAATTGAACCTGTGTATACCTTTAAAACTACTGCAAACATAAACTTTTGAATCAACTCTCAATATTTTGAATATCTACTGTCAACTTTCAGGGCTTTACACAGGCGGGGATAGAGATCACTTCTTCTCACTTATACAATCAATCCATCAAATGCTAGTCTCCTTATGCATTCAGTTTTACATTCAGATCTGAGAAGACTTCATTGACAAACAATAGTAAAATAACATAATTTTATTAGATAGATGAATCATATCTGAAAGGAAGATTTTCTTTTGTATACACTACTTGAAGGAACTGAATCTATGTGTATACGCTCTTTGGCTGAGATGAACTTGCGTACAGATATGCAAATATTGACTCAGAACTTTGCTGCAATTCCAAACTTCAGACAAACCCATATCATGATAGATAACGAATAGAACAAGCGCAAAACATCAAATCTAATCTCACCCAATATCAGATCATTCAAGAATAAGTCATTTCAAGTCTCATGATTCCTTATCCAATATTGAACTCAAGGTGCACATGAGTATTTCAGATCTAGTCCCAAACATAACCTTGCAACATAAAATATACTTCAGATAGAAGTATTCCTTAGAATCTTATTGCTTGCACTCCTCGCCTAATGATCTCCTCCTCCTTATATACTCTTAGGCCTTTCTCAATACCTTGGACCAAAACCACTTAGGACCAATACCTTGGACCAAATACCTAGGGTCAATACCTTGGACCAAATACCTCGAACCAAATACCTTGGACCAATATCTTAAATGAAATACTTGGTTTTCCAACATGTACGTGCTTTTCCTCCTGTGAAAGTGCGTGTATACGTTATACGCTTCTTTTGTTATGTAAACCCGCGTGTATATGCTTCTTGGACAAAGTGAAATAGTGTATACCTCTCTTTATTCATTCTTTGGAGTCTAATTTGTAATCCTTTGTTGTTAACCTACTGCACTGTGAACTTTCATCTGAGAGGGTTGCCATCAAGGACAATACCTGTATCATAATGCCAACAATCTCCCCCTTTGGACTTGATGGAAACAACAACACCAAGACACTCCCCCCCTTTGACATCAACGGCAAAGGGCGGACCAAGATATTCCCCCCCTTTGAAATACATTATGTTGTCCATGCTCCCCCTGAGTACATGATGAAATCTCTGATTAAGCTCCCCTTTGTACATGTTGAGATGTACTAAAACCATCCATGCTCCCCCTGAGCACATGTAGAGTCTGCAAAAAATATTTTCCAAAATGATAACATGACTCTATAACTCAACTATGTGAGTATAACCTTCCTATCACTAAAGACTCATACATACGTACATCTCCCAACCAAGTGGGGATATACCGAATTTCACTCATCCACCCAACTAAGTGGGGATATACCAATTTTTTATACATGAAAAAAAGACATTAAATATTACATGATCCATCCCATGCAAAGTGGGGATACAATTTACATCATTTGTTCAATAGGACTCATTCAAATGTATGAGAAGAAATATCACACCCTAGACTTTTACATGACTTAAGCAACAAACAATATAAATATTCGAAGCCATAGCTGGACTCAACAACCATAATGCCAACAATGCAGAATGTGTGTGAAGGCTAATGCTCCCCCTGAACCTGTGCTACTAGTGCATTGTTAACAAGTCAATGATCAAGGCATCTTTGTTAGTCAGATAAAAATTAATGAACAAAGCATATCGATAGACTGTAATCATCAACAACAGGCAGAGCACCCATATCAAAGTTTGCCCCACTGTTTTTCTTGACTGAAAAACATATACACTCCTTCACCCATAGAAAACCACGTGTATACGCGACTATACTTCATGAAACCCACGTATAATAACCTTTTTCTAAAAAACTAGATTTTAATAGCAGGATGATGCAGCAACTACTCCGAGTTTTTGTCTGAGATATTCAAATGTTTATCTGGGTAATGGTTTAGTGAATATATCAACAACCTGTTCTTTGGAGGGAACATACTCCAATTTGACCTTTTGTTCAAGCACTTGTTCTCATAGAAAATGGTAGTTGATGGGCATGTGCTTGGTCTTGGAGTGCATGACTGGATTCTTTGAAATACTGATGGCACTTGTATTATCACATAGAATTGAGATGGGTGGAGTACATGTGATCTGAATGTCTCGCAAAGTTTGCATCATCCAAAGTAGTTGTGTGTACCAAGATGTAGTAGCCACATATTATGTTTCAGCTGTTAATAAAGCAATTGAACTTTGTTTTTTGTTGAACCAAGACACTAACCTGGAACCCACATAGAATGCACCACCACTAGTGCTTTTTCTATCATCAATACTTCCTACCCAATTTTCATCTGTATATGCATGAAGAGTAAGATCTGCATCTCTAGGATACCATAAACCAAAGTCTTGAGTTCCTTGAAGATATTTGAAAATTCTTTTGACTACCTGAAGGTGTGATTCCTTTGGATTTTCTTGGAATCTTCCAACTATTCCTACTATGTGCATGATGTTAGGTTGGGTACCTGTTAGATAAAGAATATTGCCAATTATGGATCTGTAATTTGGTTGATGTACTGCTGCTGATTCATCATTTGAGCTGAGACTGCATCCTATTACCATTGGGGTACATACAGGTTTAGAATCTTCCATTCCGTTCCTTTTCAAGATCTATTTGAGATATTTGGTTTGTGAAAGAAAAATACCATCTTTATTTTGTTGAACTTGTAGACCAAGAAAATAGGTAAGTTCACCAAGAAAGGACATTTCAAATTCTTGCTGCATTACTGAAGCAAAATTCTGACTCATGGATTTCTCATTGCTACCAAAAATTGTATCATCAACATAAACAATAATAATTGGCAATTTGTCAGTTTCAATCTTTGTATATAGATTTCTATCCACTGAACGTTTTGTAAAACCTTGTTGGCGTAGATATTTGTCAAGGCGGTAATACCAAGCCCTTGGAGCTTGTTTCAGACCATAGAGAGCCTTTTTGAGTCTGCATGCAAGTTTTACATCATTTCCAAGAATGAATCCTTCTGGTTTTTCAATATAAACTTCTTCTTCTAAATCTCCATTAAGGAAAGATGATTTTACATCCATTTGGTATACTTTGAATTTCTAAAAGCTATAAAGAGCAAGAAATATCCTTATGGCTTCAAGTCTGGCAATAGGTGCAAAAGTTTCTTCAAAATCTATACCTTCTTGTTGAGCATACCCTTTACAAACAAGTCTGGCCTTGTTTCTAATGACT
>APFE031257192.1:0-14071 GCA_000404065.3 Pinus taeda
GAGTATGCCTAGGGTCTGGCAGCATCGCCCATAAGTCCTCCATCTCAATATATGTTGAACCCGCCTGGAAGTTCAGATCAACTTCCCACTCCTCAATTAAACACATAATTTCCCCGCTTGTCAAGCCCATGAGTCGAAAGTTGGCATGCGACGAGTTGGGTGGCTGTGACCCAGTTAAACTCGACGAGTTGGGCAAGCGACAAGTTGGTGGGTGCAACCAGTCGATGAGAGGCCCCATTGGTTGCGACAATGGGATGACTTGGAGGAGTGACAAGCTGGGGTGGTCGGTCAAAGGTGCTCGGTGCACGAACGGGACAAGCCAACGAGGAGCCGAAAAACCAAAAGTATAGAAATTTGGCTAAGTATGGCAACTTTGAAGAGGAGGACTTATACTGTGCGAAGTTAGGCATGTGGACCCAGTGGGGCGGTAGTGTGGACGAGCCGACATGAAGAGTGGGCGAGACGATGTGAAGTGTTGGCGAGCTAGCCGAATTGGCAAGTAGGCCTGGGCAGGTCGACCCATGGAAAAATCCTTGGGGAAGCGTATGAATAGGGAAATGCCATGGAGGAAGAAGGCATCATTCAAGTTTGAAGTTCACAACAAAGAGCGATCTCAACAAGGAAGGGTGAGAAAAGGGTGGATGCATAAAGTAATGGAAAGGTGTAGGCAGTACTCTGACCGAAGCACTGAGCTGAGGAACAAAGACACAAATTTTGGGTTGGCGAGATGTAGGTTGGGCAATCTTCCCAATGGGCGAACCAGTCGGACAGGCAAGTCAGGTAAGGGCGGGTGACCAGCGACAGGCGCGCTGCACGACAGTGAGCTAGACCGAACGAATGGGCGTGTCTACGGTTAAAGTGGTCGACGGACAAGTGTTCGATGTAGGTCTATGATTGGGTGTGACTGCAGACGGATTATTGGTTATGACGTGTCTGCAACTGTAACTACAAAAAGGTGAACGAAGGTCCAAACAGAGTGCTGAACATTGGGCGAGTTGCGAGTAGGCACTGGGTAGGGTGACATGCCATGGGCAAGTCAAAATGAAGGCGCCAGTTTTGCTAAATGATGGAACAGGTGGTATAACTAGTTGGCACAACGTGTTAGTGCGGAGGGTGGCTCGGAGGTGGGAGCCTCTACTCGGCGAGTTGGGCGACCCAACCCAACAAGGGTGGGCACTCTGAATGGTGGTTTGGGTAATGTTGCACACTGCAGGCCAAGTTGCATATTTTGTCAGAAATTGTGAGAGGGTAGGTGGGGTTTCTTTCAAAGACTGTAACTATATATTTTTTAAAGATTATTATTATCATTGTGGGCAGACTCATATTCAGGGAGTTGCCCCTCCCATTAAATATTGTGTCTATTGTGCATATGTGTAAATGATAATGATGACGAAATAAGTTTAAATTGAATGTTTTCATTGTCTTATGAATTTTAATACTTATAAAGTGAAAAATAAAATAAGTATGGAATGTTAGGCGTAGTCCATACTTCAACGTATTGTTGAAAATAAATTGGGTGGTGGTGCCACACCTGCCTATGAGCGGTTGAAAGACTACCGCCAAGATAGGGACGTGATAGGTGGTATTAGAGACTCCATATTTTGTGGGCTTTAGTGATTTAGATTTACAAGTGGACTTCGTAACAGTTGGTATTGAAGTTGATTCAGTTGAAGTTTTGGGTTTTGAAGGCTGATGACTATTGAAAGTGAATCAGGTGTTGAAGACTTACCGAATGGATGAAGATGGTTGAAAGGGCACTTCAAAAGCTGAAATACATGGATTATTATTGGAAAGATGAAACTCAGAGATGCTATGAAGCTCTTGTACGAGAGTGGGAGCTCTTGCTACATATAGGAAGCAGGATATCGGACTGGCGGGAGGACTTGAATAATCTTCATAGGAAGACTGATGAACTCAAGGAACTTGATGAGGAGATATGGTAGGGTGATCTTAGAATTCAAGAACTCATGGGTGAATGAGTTCGACTAAGGGAGAAGAGCACCATGGCGCAGGCTAAAGTCAAGGAGCTTTAGGATGATGTTAAGAAGGAATTTCTTGGTAGAAAGACCATTGTGATAGAGCAAGATGAGCTCGATTACATTGACAGACTTGGGGACTATCACTGAAACATGCAGCCAGATATTCAGAATATTGGTTCACTTCGAATGGAAGGAGTCATGTGTGCTTGACTGGTACACTTAAGTAGGATGGGATGGAGGACAAACTTGAAGGAACTCAAGTAGAACCAGGATCGAATTGCTTAGATGGGCCAAGCAAGGAGTTGAAGTACCTTAAGAAGGAACTCAGGTCGAAGCACAAGTTGATAGACTCTTTTGAGGTCGAATTGTTGAAGAAGGTTGTTGAGGCAAGACACAAGATCAAGCCAAAGGAGGATGTAGATGCCTTGAAGTTGACTTTGGTGCAGGTAACCATACATGGCAAAAGATTTGCATATTAGGTGGACATGGGAGCTACTCATAGTTTCCTTAGTAGAGAAGTAGCAAATTCTTTTGGGAAGAAAGCTAAAGTTGGAAGAGAGTGGAGTGCTTTGAAAGCAATGAACTCTACCATGAAAGTTATGACCGTGTATTTGGAGAACACTCAGGTAAGAGTGGGCTCTTGGTTTGGAAAGTTGGACTTGAGGATCGTTGACTTGGATGATCATTCTATAGTGTTGGGTTAAGACTTTTTGAAGGATGCACAAGCCATACCAATGGTGGACCAAGACATTCTCTTGATTATAGTTGGGGGAAGAACCATGTTGGTTGTGATGAATAAGAGGAGTTTCTTGGGGTATAGACCAAGAATGGCTTATATGACCTTGTATCCAAAAGATCCAAATGTGAAGCATGAACATGTGGAGAAAAGAGGACTTGGATGTATGATTAAAACAATGAAGGAAGGGAAGTTAGTAGACTTCATTGCAAGAGCCAGAAGGAAGGGTGGAGGTGGAAAATTAATTCCACACATCTTGAGGCACTTGACAGGAGCATCTTCTATGAAGGATCTTCACCATGGAGTTGCAGATAAAGGGAGTTCGAATAATTATTTGATGGCAATGGCTAGGGAAGATTACACAAGTAGAGATCCAGCTAACATAGTGGAGTTTTGTAGGTATGCCATGGGCATATATGACTTTCAGTTGATGAAAGACAAGCTTGACAAGCTTGGTTGTGCACATGAGGAGGTTGAGGTTGTTCACAAGTACTTGAGGATGTAGTATCATTCGGATACATGGGTGGATGAGAGTCAGGGAGGGAACTTCCTGGCCCTCCTCTCTCAATAGGCAACCCTAGAGATAGGTTGGTGCAGTGGCCTTGAAATTTAGGAGGGTTGCACCACCTTTACAAGGGGCCTTGGAGATGAGGCATCTTTATTTGATAGGTTGATGATGTTGGGATGTATGCAACTGCGTATCAACACATTGGCATTAAAATCATGGGCAGCATGTTGCAGATGAGATGGGCATACCATGGACCTGAGCATGGCTTATTTTACACTTGGATGGATTCTTGATCAAGTTGAGATTGTGACAGGATGTTGAGAAACAACCAACGGTGGCATGGGGTAGGTACATTATCATGGGTTGAGCATTACGATTGGATTAGCTACCGAACTACTTTGATGACATGGGGGCATGCAGTGCACCAAGTTTGTGTCAGATAGATGTCTTCGTTTTGACTAAGATGTTGTGTTGGATGGAGCATTATGCAGAGATTCAGATGATTCACTATACATGAAGGAGACAATTGTGATATATATGTTGCAAGGATGTTTGCCACATATAGATTGACCAAAGTCATGTATTGAGGAGACTTCCTATTTATGAGGGCATAAACTGATGGTTTATGTGACATTGGAGCAGAGGCAGGGAGCATGAGCATCTTTGGGTGTTGGAGCTAGTAGCACTTTGCGACGGTGGATTGAACAGTCTTAGTGATGGTGATTGTAGATATGGATAGAGTTGTCGAGGACGACAAACATTTAGAGTGGGGGAGTATGTCAAGCCCATAATTCGCGGTTGGCATGCGATGAGTTGGGTGGGCGCACACCTGGTAAAATGCGACAAGTCGAGCAAGTGATGCGTTGGCGGGTGTGACGAGTCCGCGAGAGAGCGAGTTGGTTGCGATGATGAGACGAGTTGGAGGAACGACGAGCTAGGGCATTATTTTAATGGTTCCCGGGGCAGGAACGCGACAAGCCAACAAGGAGTCAAAAAACTGAAAGTATAGAAATTTTTTTAAGTATGACAATTTTGTAGAGGAGGACTTATATTGTGTGAAGTTGAGCATGTGGACCCGGTGGGGCGACGGTGTGGGTGAGCCAACATGAAGAGTGGGTGAGCGGACGTGAACTGTGTGCGAGCTAGCCGAATTGGCAGGTCAACTTGGGCGGGCCAACCCATGAACAAATCGTTGGGGAAGCCTATCAATAGGCAAACTCCATGGAGGAAGAAGGCATCCTTCAAGTTTGAAGTTCACAACAAAGAGAGAGCTTAAGAAGGAAGGGTGAGAAAAGGGTGGATGCATAAAGTAAAGGAAAGGTGCAGGTGGTACTCTGACCGAAGCACTGAGCCAAGGAACGAAGACGCAGAGTTCGGGTTGGCGAGCTATAGGTTGGGAACGCTTCCCAACGGGCGAACTAGTTGGACAGTTGAGTCGGGTAAGGGCGGGTGATCTGCGATGGGCGCACTACACGACGGTGAGATGGGCTGAACGAATGGGTGGGTATGAAGTTACAGTGGTTGGCAGACAAGTCTGCAGTGCGGTGGGACTGTGGACAGACCTGCGGTTACGATAGTTCTATGGTTGTAACTGTGGAAAAGCGAACGGAAGTGCGGACAGAGTGTCGAACGTTGGGCGAGCTATGGGTGGACACTGGGTAGGGTGACACACCGTGGGTAGGTCGGAATGGAGGTGTGAGTTTTGTTAAATGATGCGATTGGCGATCTAACCAGTTGGCACAACGAGTTAGTGTGGAGGGTGGCCCGGGGGTGGGCGCCTCTACCCAGCAAGTTGGCCGACCCGACCTGGCAAGGGTGGGTCCTCTGTACGATGGTTTGGGTAAGGTTGAATAGTGTAGGCTGAGTTGTATATTTTGTTAGAAATTGTGAGAAGAAAGTTGTGGTTCATGTCCAAAGACTGTAACTATATATTTTGTAAAGATTATTATTATCATTGTGGGCAGAGTCATATTCAGGGAGTTTCCCCTCTCGTTAAATATTATATCTGTTGTGCATATGTGGAAATGATAATGATGATGAAAGAAGTTTAAATTGAATGTTTTCACTGTGTTATGAATTTTAATACTTAGAAAGTGAAAAATAAACTAAGTATGGAATGTTAGGCGTAGTCCACACTTGAAATTATTGCTGAAAAGAAATCGGGTGGTGATATCGCACCTGCCTATGAGCAGTTGAAAGACTATCGCTAAGATAGGGACATGACACAGTTGATCCCTTCACGATAAGTAGTGTTCACATCATTTATGATGTTGGCTATCGGTTTGCGACCCCTTGCAAACTTTTGGGTTTATAATATTAATCATTCCTTCGGTTTATAATTAAATCCTTTGAGTTTATAATATTAATAATCTCTTGGGTTTATTAATCCCTTGGGTTTAAAATATTAGTTCTGAGGGTTTATTAATCCATTGGGCTAAAAATGTTAATTGTTAGGGTTTATTAATCCTATCTATTTTTAATATTGATTCCTTGGGTTTGTTGATCCTTTAGGTTTATAATATTTATATATGGGTTTACTAATTCATTGGGTTTATAATAATAAACCTTTTGGTTTATTAGTAACTTCGGTTTATAATTTAATCCCTTTAGTTTATTAATCCATTGAATTTAAAATATAAAAATCTAAAAATAACTAATATATTGAGATCAATATTTAAAACACAAGAAATTAATAAACCTTAGCTGAAGTTGTAAAACATTGTCTTGCTAGCATTTTCTTTCACACGTCTTAACTAACTGTTATGTGTTATGGTGCAATAAAATAATAAAAATAAATAGAGATTTTGAACTAAGTTATTAAACCTACATGGTTGGGTTTGTGAAACGTTCTTGTTCACATTCTCTTCCAAAAATATAATATTAATATTAAAAAAATCTAATATTAATACGCACAAATGTAGTTGATATATTTATTAGTTTTGTTTTTATAAATCTATAGTTATCTAAAATGTGAAAAATATTGCTTTGGGTCAATCACATTTATTAATGTGGTTGTGCTAGTTATATATTTGAGAGATTTTTCTGAAATAATTTTTGGTCGAATCATAATTTGTATTATTTAATATGTAATTTTCATTGCATATATAGATTCAACACTTTGAAAAATCTGAGTCACCAAAATTGTAGGAAGTTCACAACTCAGTGATCCCAACACATCTCTACCAAAATTTGACTACAAAATATGCCAACAAAACATCAAAAAAACCCACAAAAAAAAAAAACAAAAAAGGTTAAAAGTGTTGCATCTTTTCCCAACTTTGAAACGGACAAGTCACTAGATGTTGGGAAACATGCTGGATGTTGGGAAACACGAGATGGGCCATCGGAGATGGAAACATGGTTTGGATGTAATTAAAGGCCTAGAGGCTAATCACACCTTATCGGCTACACTTATTACCCTTCTTCATGGAAAGAGAATCTTCAAAGTTGCTCATATAGTTGTCAAGAATAACCAATTAACTGCACATCCAGCTTGGCTGAGAGCTAGACATTGGATTAACTATGGACTTGGCCTTTGAATGGGAAGCATATATCACAAACATTTATGCAGCTTGCACATTCATTGATGAAGGGGAAGAATTATTGCAATTGGAAGGCGCTACAAAAGATGGGTTCACAAAAGTTAAGGATATTTACTGCCATCTTCCCTTTTCAGAAAAATCTTTCAATTCCATGAATTGGTTCAAGGAAGCGTGGGGTTGGGAGATTCCCACGAAACTCTAATGATTTGGGTGGTTGGCCATCCACAAAATAATTCTCATTTGGGAAAATTTATAGGGAAGAGGTTTCCATGGACCAGGTATTTTCTCCATGTGCAAGATGAGGAGGCTGGCCATCTTCTCATTGGTTGCTCCTTTGCCAAGGAAGTTTGGTCTGGGGTGATGACCATTCTTAATCTGGGACATTTGAGACCTCAGATCTCTCTAGAAGTATTCTTTCTTAATTGGTCCAAAGATAGGCTAGCCTACCATTCCCTCCCTTTCTATGTTATTTGGGCCATACGGAGAAGCCGAAATGGTTGGTTGTTCTAACATAAGGTTCCGATGGCTTCTGAGGTGATAATAAAGAGTATCACTTCTGCTTTTTTTTTTCTTTTTTTTTTTCCTTTTTTATCCCTGGGGTATTTTTGATGATGGGGCTAGCCAATAGAGAAGATGTGGATGCAGTTTTGTCATCATCCTAGAGCCTGGGAACATTTACCACTTCTGTTGGCGGGGAGGAAGAGGGACCAATAGTAGAGTTGAGCTTATTACGGTCTGGGGTGTTCTCACTTTCGCCAATTGGTTGGGGACCAACAAAATTCACGTTCGTGGAGATGCAAGTGCGATTTCTCAAATTCCAATCCCCATATTCTATCGAACTAGATGAGACGCATCAAGAATCTGGAGCACCTGGAGTCTTCCTTCCAAGGCATCTCCTACACTCACATCTACATAGAAAAAAACCATATGATCGTTGATCTTCTTTCAAAAAGGGAAATCGATTTGGACTCGGGTAAATATCATTATGCAGTGTATCTCCAGAACAAGCTCATGAATGCAGGGAACATCAATATCTTTTAGGAATTTATCACAACATTGTTTTGTAGATGGTCTCAGTACGATATTAATGTAAAAATATATTTTGTTAAGGTTCTAAACTCTAATTTTATAGACAAATAGACCATAGTGCACATAGGCTTTTGATATGGTTTCCATTAAAACTTGATCAAATGTGTGGAAATGAATCTTTGTTCCAGACAAAGCACTTTTGTATAGTTTCTAAGAGAATGTACTCTCTTTTTTTAATGAAAAAGAAAGTGATTTTTTCATATTGAAAAAAAAGTTACTACGATATTTTTCAATAACTGCTCGCCGAGAGTTAATGCAACATTCATGATAAACACCCAAAAAATATGATCTCAATCCCGTGTGATAGATTCAGTTTACAATTTTCGCATTCATTGTATAATGGTCAGCTACCTATTACATAAACCATGATCCATAGTTTTTTTTTTTTTTTTTTTTTTTTTTTTTTTTTTTTTTTTTTTTTTTTTTTATACAGTACAGAAATAATAAATATAATAATAATAAATAAATAAAAAAAAATAATAAATAAAAATTAATTATATTTATGTAAGAATAATAAGATATACATATTCCATTCAATGTTCATAACATGAGCCTAAATGGCACTGTCAGAATATACAAATCACCCTTGTGATGATAACAATACAAGGGTAGAGGTCCATATACAACAAGATTAACCTGATAGAAAAAACAAAATATTCATGAAAACATATCTGAATTGGCAAAGATAAGGAGCTATAGTTTGCAAGCTCCCGACATCATCAAAAATAACAAGATGGTGCAGATTTTCACTGATATGTTCTATGGATAAGAAACTTAAAGGAGAAACAGATAGAACCAATGCCACATCCGACGGTAAAGTATGCCAGCATAAGGATTTTGTATGATCAAAATGACAACCCCATCTACAAGGAGGAAGAGACATATTTTTCCATGGAATGGTCGAGTGCATCCTCATAGAGGACACTGTTTATGCCCAGTGGCAAGGAATCCATGTACAAAATAGAACAACAATCTTTCATTAATGCTACAAAAGCTATATTTCACATTTAATAACCTACAAAACATCAAGAAAAATCAGGAATGTTAGGGGAGGGGAATGTATTTAAGCGGGCAGGGGAAAATCTTCAATATTTATGGTCTTTTGGTTTATAGTAATAGTTAAGTGCATATTGCCTAAAGAACCAGTTAATCCCTTCTTTGATAGTTTATCCGTTGTCATATTTTGCTCTATGTGGACATGGTTTATAGTGGAATTGTTTAGTAAAGCCCATAACTGTTCAATTCTCGTCAACCATCCAAGCACTAAGGGGTTGGATATTTTAGCATACCTCTTTAAATGTTGTATTATTACGCTATAATCTGCATAGATGTGGATAAGGGGCATATCTAGAAAGCGTATGAACCATAGAAGGCCCCAAAGTGCCATAACCTCCGCTTTAGTGTTTGTGCCCCTACAGTGATGGTAGAAAACGTTATATCTTTGTTCCTTTGAGGTGGCCAACCAGAAGTCATAACCACATACTCTCTGTTGCGCAGCACCATCAAAAAACGCCATCGGGAATATCTGTTGCACTTTCATCTTGTTATGGCAAGAAACCATCTTGCTTGTTTTTTAGAAGAGTATGGATTTAGAGAGGTGATAATGTTATGCATGACCCTAAGAAAACTCTCTGAATAGTTTTGAAAAATGTAGTTATTCCTCCACTTCCATATTTCCTAGAAAAGGATAGGCATGAGTATACTCCGAT
Organism: Pinus taeda; assembly: GCA_000404065.3. Taxonomy (NCBI): domain Eukaryota; kingdom Viridiplantae; phylum Streptophyta; class Pinopsida; order Pinales; family Pinaceae; genus Pinus; species Pinus taeda. The sequence continues at coordinate 9,564 of APFE031257192.1, forward strand.
TAGCCTTTTGGCACCTCCACCATACTAGACAGACTTTAATACTCATACTGATGAAAAGGAAAACCAAGTAGAGAAGAGAGACATTTCTAGATATGAGTAGAGAGTGGACAAGTAAGGAAAATGTGATTATTATTTTTAGAATCTCTCTTGCAAATAGGATAGATGCTAGGCCCATGCCATAACCACTTTTGCAGGTTTTCCCATGTTAGATTTTTGTTGTGAAAGACTAGCCAAGTGAAAAGTAAAATTTTGTTGGGAATGTTGGTTTTCCAGAATGCATAAAGAGTATGTTCCTCAGTCAGGTTAGAGGCCCTAGAGTAGAGAGAAAAATATGCATCAGCCACATTAATATTGTCATTCTGCATATTCCTTATCTAGATTATCTTGTCCTGGTTTCCCTCATGGCATATCCCCAGCTAATTCATCCCCACCACGTTGTGCAACCATTCTTGATCCCACAAACGAGGCAGACTACGATCCAATGTAGACCTCCAGATAAGATGTGGACCCCTTCATGAATCAATGGATTGACCCTAGAAAAAGATTCCTCTACTATTAAGGGAAGTGATAAGTTGTTCTGGGATATTATCTACATCACCATAACCTAGGATACGGTTAGTTCCAATGAGAATGTTGTGTCCCGAGCCAAATTTCCAAGCTAGATGTTGTAGAGGGATCTTGGAAACGTTTTGGAAGCTAAGCCAGATGGTAGATCCATTTTTGGCACCAACGGAACCTTTACGGAACTAGTAAGTGAAGTCACAGTTCTTGAGACATTTTTGTCTAATGACCATGCTCTAGGTACCAATACCAAAGATGTCTCTCCAAAGCGATTTAATAAGTAAAGCCTGTCCAAAATGATGGAGGTCTAAAATTCCCCATCCCCCTAAGACTTTCAGTAGGGTAATTAAATGAATTTTGGCAATGTAATATTTTTTATTAATATCACTGCCTCCCCATACGAAATTAGCCATGACTCGATTTAGGGAGAGGATGGTAGCAGCAGGAATATGAAATAGGTGGGACCATTATACAAATAATTGGTTTAGGACAACTTGGGAGAGGATAACGTGCCCACCCAGGGAAAGGTTTATGAACTCCCACCAAGATATTTTTTTGTAGAATCTATCAACAAGCCAAATCCAGTCACCATTTCTGTAATTGCAGGCTTTAATTTGGAAACCTAAATATTTTATGCCTTGATCCATTAATTTGGCCTCTATACCAAATAAATTCTTGATATAGACAATATTTTCCAAGTCACAATTATCATGATACAAGATATATTTATGTGCATTCATAGAAAGACCAGTTGCATTGGCAAATTTTCTGAAAATATGAAAAAGACATAACCAGGAAAAGTGGAGCAACATACCCATAATCAAAACGTCATAAAAAAAAAACCCATGTGAGATGTTGATATTATTTCTGATCTTGAGGGCATGAAATTGATATCGTTCCACAACCTTTGAAATGTGCAAGCTAAGACTGTCCATAGCAAGAATGAATAATAAAGGTGAAAGCAAGCGTCCTTGTCTAAGTTCCCTCCCTGCCCAAAAGAATTATGAATGGTACCTATTTATGATCACCGAATAATCAACATTGATAATGCATGCCATAATCCAGTGCATACACTTTGATTGCAAGCCTATTTTAAAAAGGACAAGCCTGAAGTATCCCCAATTGAGGTTGCCAAAATATTTTTTCAGATCAACTTGTAGAATAGTAGCATTAGAGTTTCTTGTATGGATAGAGTGCATACACTCCTGTGCATTTTCAACCGCATCATGTATTTGACGACCTTTCAAAAAACCATGTTGTTGTGGGGATAAATGACGAGAGAGAGTGTCCCTCAGATAGCCTACTATTGTTTTGGAGATAAGATTGCATAGCAAGATAGGCCTGTAGTCATCAAAATAGTTTAGAGGATTGTGCTTCGGGATGAGAGCAATGTAGGTCAACTTGATGTGGTGGTGTACATACCCAGTTGTTCTAGATTCCTTGACCATCTAAATGAGATCATGTTTGAAAAGATCAAAAAAATATGTGAATAGTTCCACCATCCACCCATCCAGCCCTGGACTTTTGTCCCATTTAAAATATTTGAGGACATAAAGAAGTTCATCTTCTAAGATGGATTTGTAAAGATCCTCATTCGAGTCCTGGTCAAACATAATCAGATAATGTTCAATCGCCTAGATGAGGTCTTCCGCCACAATGTTGTCATTCCTTTCATAAGTTGTTTCCCGAGATGGATTTTATATTCCGCCTATGATTTGAAAATTGATAGAAAATTTTTGTCTTTTTGTCTCCTCCCTTGATCCAGATAGCCCATATCTTCAGATGCCAGGAGGCTTCTTCAATATCTAAGATGCAATCTCTTTTGACCTCTAGTTCCTGGATATGAGTTCGGATGGAAACAGGAGGGTTGTCAGTGGCCATAAGTGAGAGAAGATAATCCAATTCACTTTGAAGAGGATTTATGTTTTCATAGATAGTTTTTTTTTTCTTGCAAGGTTTCACCACCCAATGGAGAGACTGCAGTTTGTCAATAAAATGATATGCGGGAGAGGAACCAGTAATGCTCTCATAGTTCCAGGATTCCCAGACCTAGAGTATTGAATTCTAGATCTCCTAGCCAAATTTTGTTAAATTTGAAAGGCATTTGAGGATGCACTAGCAGCTTCTTCCAGGCCAGAGTAACATGCCTATGATCAGATAAGAATTTATTGATGATGTTTGTCTGTACCTCCCCCAGAGGGTTAATCAAATGTTCATGGATGAAGAAATGATCCAATCTCTTGGTGACAAACACCGCACCTTCTCGCCCATTATCCCAACTAGGAGCCATAACCTCCAGGCAGATGTCTACACAATTGTGTGTTAGGAGGGCGTCCCTAAACATTCCCGCCAGTGGATCAAGTCTTTTGGTTCGGCCCCAAGTTTCCTCCAAGGTGATAGAACAGTTTAGATCTCCCGTGATGATGAGGGAGGTAAGTTCCATAATCCCAGAGGAGAAAAGACGATCCCCAAAAGTTGCCCATAGTTACCAAATACGTCCAGGATAAAGAATACTGAAATTCGATAAATTGATTTGTAGATAAGAATTGTTTTTGTTTAGAATGGTAAGTGAATTGTTTTATAATAATTGGTAGTTTGTGTGTCTGGAATGGTAAGTGAATTGTTAGAAACTAGTTGCAAAACGTTAAATGAATTGTCAGAAACTAATTGTGAATGGAAATTTCAGGTTTTAAATATCAAAGTTTCTTTCACAGTTTTAAAAAATTATTATAACAAGAAACTAAAAATTTGAACTTAAATTTTGAAGTTTATAAAAAAATAATTAAAGTTTAATCATTTTATAAAAATAATTGATTTTTGAAAATATGTTTATATTAGGGATGAATTTTTATGAAATAAGTTTTAATATTTGTTTTAAATATGTATTAAATTAGAAAGGATTTAAATAATATTTCAATTTTTGAAATTAAAAAGGGATCTAGTTTCAAAATACAAAATAATTTAAAAAAATAAGCATATGAAATTTGGGTGGTATATAATTTTGAGTTTTTTAAAAAACAAAAGATTTTAGAAAATAACCATATTTTATTTAATAAATTATAATTGAAAAAAAAATTATTTAAATTTTAAACTGATAAAAAGAATAAAAGAATACGAGTAAAGACATTTTTGGTTAAAAAAAAAAAATATATATATATATCTATATATATATATATATAATATATATTTATATATATATTTTGTTAATGTGAGAACGAAAATTTCTATATACAAATTTTATAGTATAGTATAATATACAATTCAAATCCGAATGAAAATCCAAATTCGAAATTGATAATTATCCCATTCTCACAAGCACTCACCTAGAATGATATCCGAAACCCTTGGGCCAGGGGTCGTGTCACACCCCTACACCTGCGGTAGTCTTTCAACCGCTTATAGCGAGGTGCGGCACTACCAATTGTTTTATTTAAACCAATACTTATGATTGTAGACTACGCCTAACATTCCATACTTAGTTTTATTTCTGTTACCAAGTATTCTTAATGTTCCTTTATACAAGTGAAAGCCCATAACATTCACATAAACATCATTATACAAGAGAAATGCACAACAGTATAAAGGGAGGGGCAACTCCCTGCAATATGAGTCTGCCCGAATCAATATATATAATCTTCTCTAACAAGTACAAGTTAAATATTGGGAAACCCCAAATTTACACTTAGCCAATTTTCCAACTTCGGCAAACTCGGTTGCCCAGCTTGTCGACACCTCTGCACGGTGGCCGCACGACTCACGAACCCTTCGTTCACCTTGTCGCACGATTTTGTTGTTTGCCCAACTTGGCCATGCCTCGTCGTAACCAAGTCACCACACATGGACGCCTCCACATGAGTCACACCTTTGTTCACAATCTCAACACTTCACCGTTTCCACTGTTTCGTCGTGCACGGTGCACCCTACCTGGGTCACCCGTCCACATGATT
>APFE031257211.1:2158-122158 GCA_000404065.3 Pinus taeda
ATTGTGTTATTATGGTTTTGGCCCGTGGTATTGATCCATGATTTGAGGAAGAGCTTGCCTATATAAAGCAAAGGAGATCATTTGGCTTGAGTATGCTTTTGGGTTGAATATCTTAAGATCTGAAATATTTTGGTTATTGTTTCAAAAAGCTTAATCTATATGAAAGCGAAGTGGAAAGCGAATCTATGAAGGGTGATCTCTCGAGCGCTTGATCAGATCTGGGTATCCGTCTAACTGTAGCACACTGGTGATCTGCAAATTCAGCCCTAATCTGATGTACGCAGGTGTTTAACGGTGCCTCTGCGTAGGTACGCAGAGCAGAAGAAGGCGAGCTGCGTGGGTACGCAGAGCAGAAGAAGGGTGACTACGTGGGTACGCAAAGCAGAAACAGGCGAACTGCGTGGGTGCGCAGAGCAGCAGTGGTTCAGGTGCGTACGCACAATAAACGTACGTGGCACGATAGTCTTTTTGGGTGCGTGCCTACTGTGACAGTACGCGGCGTGATAGTGCATTTGGGTGCGTACTGTATGCAGTGCAGTAGAAGAAGAGGTGCGTGGTCACGCAGTGCAACAGAAGGAACTCTGCGGGTATACGCAGAGAAGCAGAGGGTGAAGTGCATAGCGATGCAGGCCAAAGAAAGGAAAGCTGCGTATCTGTCTCATGACTATCTATTAACTGAATTTTTCTGTTGATAAGGTGTTCTGGGTTTAGTTCTGTGTTGTTGATCTGGTTACTGTTGTTGACTGTGAAATCTATGTGTACTTGATGATCATTTGATGTGTATGGATCCAGTTTGAAAATTTATGAAAAGTGGTCCTTGAAAAGAAGTAGGGGGTTGTAGCTCCCTTCCAGGAGAGACTGGAAAACGAGAGAGATATGTAGCTCTCTACAGGTTGCAGCCTGTGTACTGGTAAAGGACTGCATCAGTACAAGACCATTGTAAAAGGAGTTTCTAATTTGAAAGAAGATAGAGACATATTGCAGCAGATGGTTTTCACCCACATTGGGTTTCCACCTTATATCTGGTGTTCTTTGATGTGACTGTCTGTTTTTCTTGTTCATGCTCATTATTTTATGGTACTGATATGCAAAAATAATTCAAAGTGTAAATAAGGAAGATTTGGTAAAAGAACTAAATAATACTGATCCACCCCCCCTCTCAGTGTTATTTTCAACACCCTCTCATCGTCCTATATTGGTAATTTTCTACTTAAAATGATCTAAAACCATAAACAATGTCACAATCCCTTTGGGGTCAATATTTAATCCTCGTATTCTTATATGCATATTCCTTTTAAAATTATTTCAATTAACTTGGATTATTCAATTGTCATGATAGTTAAATTCCCATTTCATGCACCTAGAGAATACTAAGCACCAAGTCTTCATATTATGCAATATTGTTTATGCAGGTAAATTTATCCCTTGAGGAATATGCAATGACGCTTGTAGCAGAACCCTCAAAACCTAATCTACCACTTCAACTTGATCTAGTACACTCTACAATAAATTCATTCTCATCAGTCCCTAAAAGGATGGATCCTTAACCAATTTAGTAGGTCCTTAAATATGTTCTTCATCTCAGATAACATATGATCCCATGGCATTGAATTATTTATTTCGAAAAGATATAGATATTTTGGCCTCAATACCTTTACAATATGACCATCCTTAGTATATAATATCATGTAATGACCATCATTAATTATGTAACCTCCAAGAGTGTAGCTTTACCTCTTCATATAAACCCCCCCCCATAGGTCACCAATAAGTATACTATGGTGATGTCAAATATTGTTTTAATCTAAGGTACTAATCTTACCCATGTGAGAAAATCTATAATTTCGACATAAAGAAAAACCTTCCTCAAATCAATAGTATAAATGATTTCTCCTTCATCATAGTATTTTCACATTTCATACCCATAGAATACATAATATATAGAGGCATGGACTTGTTGGTCATGCAATTGTAAATTGACAATTCATTCATCTCCATGGTGATGAAAACGGGGAGAACCATAAACCATTTTTTTTGAAGTGGAGGTTAGATTGATGGAAATGTATCGTATAAGAGTTTCAATGGAACCTATTGATCTTTCACTCACATTTAAATATTACAATAAACTATGACATCGATGAGGTGTCCTAGCCACCTAAAGAAGAGGAAAAGTCACTTAAAATTCATTGAAGCCATCTACTTCATTACATGCCATATGGTATAACTTTGAAGTTGAATCATGGTATTTATTTGTATTTCTATGATTCTAACTCATATGTGTCTTCTTGTTTCCTTAATGATTTATTCTTCTCATTAGATTGATACAAGTTCAAATTTTTTCGTACCCTCATTAATTTTAGGGAAAATTAAGCCCTAAGATCTAAGTGGCTAGGAATGAATGTTCTTTGAAATTATTTTCTTAGAATCAAGTGTTCACTAATATTTCTTGGTATGTTTTATCTTCCTCATGGGGTTACCCCTAGACCACAATATCTTCCTCAAAATTGGGCATCATCGATTCCCCAACAACATCTATTGTGTGGTTTTGAAATTCATTCTCAACAAGGCCCTTAATGGAAAATTCGTTAAAATCACCATTCATGTAGCTCTCATCCAATACTTCCACGTTTGGTTGGCTTCCATGCAATACTCTATTACACAATCATGTCTGGGATCTCGGTGTTTCCTGCAAAAATTTCTCCTAATATCACCCCTCAACTCCTTAATATTGATGTTGGGGTTGTGACCTCCATTCCTCATTTATTTACAATTTAAGAAGCACATTTTAATTTTCTATATTTTGTATTAAAATAAGGAAAAATATCATCATGATTATCTAGTTTTGGTCCAAACACCAATTGGATATGTTGAATAAGTGACTTATTCCCATGGAACATTTATTGGTCAAACCCTTTATTTTCCACAAGCATTATTAATGTATAGAAAACAATGAGAGATAAGACTACCATATACCTTTGAAGTCTCCCGACTATAATATCAAGCTTGGGATTCTTTCCAACATGTCATTCTATATATTTTAGGTCTTCTACATGGCATATTCTAGCGAAACAATATTTCCATGATTCTACACATAGTTAAAATCTACGGGGATGAAATTATTACAACACCAAAATATCACAAATTCATTCAATTTCTTTTCCTTGTGGTTTTTTAATGAATTTTTAAATCTACAAGTTAAATTCTTGATTCATTAATTTTCTCTATGAGAATTTGGGTAAATTGAGCGAGGAGAGTATGGTAGGAAAAGTTCACCAATATTTTCTTATTAATTTCTCTCCCACATCATTAGATAAAGTCATTCATTTGAAAATTAAGGATAATAACCAATACTTTACTAAATTAATAAATATTTGAAAATTAATTTTGATTACAACACCATCATGAATAAAAATGTATATGTCATACATGACCAAGAATTGATTGATATGTTACCAAGATTTTTACGTTGTAAGGCATTCCGCTTTGAAATCAACTCCCCCAATTGCCACTGTGTACTTGTTTCAACCATTTGAATCAAATGATAGATGATTGAAAAGTTCCAAACCATTGGATGAATAGTTAAGATAAGGAAAAACCTATTAGTTAGTTTAGGTTAGTTTCTTATGTTCTTTTTTGCACCATTTTTCCTGCTACATAGAATTGCCTCAAATCTCATTATTAAATCTTGTTGAGCATCCTGCTTCTCTGGGCATCCCACTCTAGGAGCTTGATGATCATCCTAACATTGATCTCGCCATCAATGGCTCTGACAAAGTCGACCCAGAGCTCAATCTCGCCCAAGGCAATGCTGACCCATTGCTCCAAGAGAATAGGGTGGAGGTTGCCTCCACCAAGGTCATGCTCATCGTCGATGAATCGAAGCTCGTCAGTGTCCTTGGTGGTAGCAACCTAGCAATGCCTATGAAGGTGGTGCCCTTCTGTTGGAAGTAGATTGCTTTGAGGCTGCAATCCCTCTTTCAGGGTGAGGGATGTGAAGCTTAGCTCAGGATGGACATTACAAGCTGTACATTAAGAATAATGCCAATTACATCGAGGATTTGCATTTCAAGGCTCAAATTAAATATTTGATGGCATGTTTGAGCACATGCTCTTCTTGGACATGGCCGCGATTGTAATCATTGTTGGGGCGAAAGGTGTTAACATCAATACCAAGTGAGAAATTTTTGGGTTACCGTGATGACTTTTGATGTCTGGTACTTCCAACAAAGAGGTCACATATCTGTATATTTCTATCATTTCATTCTCTTTTAGGGCAAATTCTTGGAGATCTATGCTGATGGACTATTTTTTCTCTTTTAGTGTGCGAATATGAGTATCCTGATTGACTGAGAGCGTAGGATCTATTTACATGTGAGAGCATAGCTTTTCCCTAACCTTTACTAAATCATCATTTTGGATTGGCGGGAGAGACCACTATGTTAGTGTGGATGCAATAATGTAGTCATGGGCATATGATCCATACTAACTACTTCTGTCAAGGTGAAGTGGAATATTTTTCTAATATTGGTGTTCCTAGTTTGGTAAAATGATCTGTGTTGACTACTAGTCACGAGGTGAAGGTGGAATTTCTTTAATAATGGTGTTTGTAGCTTGGTAATGAGCGAATTCCTATGTAATTGAATTGAGCCTTCTTTCTATAACTTCTAACATGTCTTATTTGTGCATACCATTCCCAAGTGTTGGTTCTATCCTCACTTGACCAGATTCAATGCATTTGAAAGTCTTATATCAGCCTCTTCATTTTCATTGTGTGCAAAACCCATATGGAAGTCGCAAGCACATCATGGGTTTGTCTAGCCTCAAGAAAAGCAAATTGTTCCTTGGAAATTACATGAGACGAAAGGCTTGAGTCTGTCAGGTATTGTTTTTGTTATAATTGCGTAGATGCAATTACAGAGGAAAATGGATCTTTATTGATCAAAATTTGAAGGATTTTAAACCTTCAGAATATTTGTGATAATAGTGGTATTTGGAGCCACAAGAATTCTCTTTGATTCTTGATTCCTCTATTAATCTAAAGGTCCCAAAGGAATGTGTTGATTCCCATTCACCATCTATCCCTACTTTCTCATAAGGGAAATTTGGAGATTTCCATATGGCTTGCAAAATATGCACATAAAGGGCATGTTAAAGTGGTCTAAGACATGCCTGTGGCCATTAGACCCAATTATGATATTAATCCCATCTATAAACCATGCTCCTAAAATATTTCTCTGCACATATTTTATCAAAATAGGTGTGCTCTATGTTCAATATTTTTTCATCAATTTTAACAAAGGCTCTAATATCATTGCTGGTGATTTGAAATATTTATCCCTCTCAGAGTTTGGTAGGGAAGATATTTGAACAATATCCTACTGTCTCACCCCAATTATTTTCAACCCAGAGTCTAAAGGGTTTCTCACTGTAGCACCACTTTTGAATTATTTTTTTCAGGGCAGTTTTTAACATATTTTATTATAGTATCCACCACAAAATCTTCCACCATAACTAACTGTATTTTTTATTTTCTTTATCTTATGAAAGAAGCCAATTTCTTTCTCCTTTTAATTTATTTCTTTTATCTGAATCTCTCTTCTACCTGTATAAGGGCAACCATGATTTGAGTTTCCATATGGGCAAGCAAGCAGTTGTGGTTTACAATGTATCGATGAAAATATTGCCAACTCTTTAGAAAAGATAATATTGACAACATTTGTGAAAATTTAATGACTCTAGAAATGGTTTTTCCATTATAGAAAGAAGGCCTTGGAGCTTTAATTGGACTTATTCTTCCTCTAGAAGATGTAGAAGAAGAAAAACCTATACTTTGACATCATCTATTGTTGTTACCACTAAGTATGATTCTACTATGTTTGATACCATTCCCATGTATATAGAAATTAAGGGTGCATATAACTAAAAGAACACCTACTGTAATCATTCATTAAACCAAAAAACCATCAACAAAGAGGCTAGGTTTTATATATACATCAAGTAATCACTATATTTTGGATACATAATACTATAACAAAATTGCTAATGTAGAATGGTATACATTGCTTTACCACTTCTATTTGACCTAATGGGAAAATATTTCTGTACACACCACATTCTTGTATGCCAATTGTGATTGAGGGTGTGTGACATTGCAATTCCTTCCAAATGTTTTTCAATTAGAGTCCTAACCCAATCCTCTATACGTAGTGGGTGAAAATATTTATTCAATGTAATGGGTGACTTCACTAAGATTTGCTTGCAGAGGACCTCAGTGGAAATGAGCTTCCGTTAACCCTCAATTTATAGTGCTTTGGATAATTGTGCCATGTCTTTAAAACCCCATTCTCCATGCTACCTTGGCATAGAAAATCTCTTCCAAATAACCAAAGTGACACCTGTATTTATTTTTATGACAGATAAATTACAAAAATGTTTTTGAATCTTTAATAGAATTTCTTGGGAATAAAAACTAGAGAAATCCAATAGACAAGTATTACATATAAGACATTTTTTATCAGAACAAGGAAACCCTATTTTGAAAATTGAAATTTATTGTTGGCACCAAAAGGATATTGTCCTATTCATCTTGTCAAAAAACTAATTCTAGTTTGATATGTTACAATCATTTGGCATAATATGAAAATATAAATACACCGCCATAGAATCAAAAATGGAGGGGGAAGGAAGAATTTGGTGGCAAGAAAAAAAATGAAATAGATAGTGGATTTCCTCTATTTAATGTCCAGACTTGTGACATAACGGAACAATATGAGAATTTTATTATAAACCTTTTCTTATCTCACTGATCCATTTCAAAATATTAAAGGTTGTTGACAAATAAAATATGGGTGATATCAATTACAATTTACATCAGCAACCCCTTGTACAATATAAATTTCTGAATTGTTTCTCTCTAGTAATATCTTTTCTCGACACTTCAGCTGCTAACAAGAACAACAAATTATAAATGAGGAATTCCTAGTGAGCCCTCTAGTGAGCTTAAATAACTCTGACACAACTTTATTGGTCATAAATCGGGATAGCGTAACTGATTGTGTTGAATTCTTCTTCTACCCAATGATTAAAACAACATTCAAACCCTACTTAAGTAAATGGATATATAACCAATTATTTTTCTCACATGCTTTAGAGATATATGTTTTCACAATGAAGCCCCATTTTCTCTTCATTTTTATTGCATGTAAAACCCCCATGGAAGTCCCAAGCACATCATGGCTCTGTCTAGCCTCAAGAAAAGCAAAGTATTCCTTGGAAATTACATGAGACAAAAGGCTTGAATCTGTTGGGTATTGTTTTTGCTATAATTACGTAGATGCAATTACAGAGGAAAATCGATCTTCATTGATCAAAATTTGAAGGGTTCAAAATATTTATGATAATAGTGGTATTTTAAGCCACAAATATTCTCTTTGATTATTTATTCCTCTATTAATCTGAAGGTCCCAAAGGAATGTGTTGATTTTGATGGACCGGTCTCTGGCTCTAATGTCAGTCTTCCCAATTTGATTGAAATATGTTCGATATCCGCCTGCCTATCCCTTGTAAGGCCTTCTAGATCATCAGTCATTTAATTAATAACTCATTTACTGTGTAAATGATACAAGGCCTTCAATTCTAGAATTGAATTAGATGCCTTTACAACAAAACCTATGCCTTAGAAAAACAGATTTCTTCATTCAGGTGATTTTAATTTAAGCTCACAATCTAACAGTGATTTGCATGACAGACATCCGTGCCAAAATCCACGCACAGCTACCATGGAAGCCTTGTAATTGAATGTCACTAATTTATAACCTTCCGCAGTGCTGCAATTTAAATATCCACCCACAGTTCTGAATACTAAACCAATGATAAGGGTTATGTGCACAGAGTTTTAACACATGCTACAATTCACACGATGCAACATTAAACAATACAACACTGTAGTGAATTTATAGTGCGCTGTCCATACATCCACCATATAGCACACGCTGTATATTGGATTTTAGTTGCCACGGTACACAGTTAAATGCCACAGCTTTTTTCATATAAGTCTACAGACATGCGTATAACACAAATTAATGAACAGCGCACGCACAACTATTCTAAAAGCACATTCAAGTCTTTTTTATTCATCCAGAAAAAAAGGAACTGTGTGGAAGATACACATCCCTTATTACATAGCCAAATACATATATTCTCCTCCACAGATCCGCGCTCCCATTTAGAATCCAAGACACTGTTTTTTTTCTTGGAGAGTTGTTCCTTCGACCCTCTATGCATAAAATCCATCAATACCTTTTAATAAACTACTATCAACCACTGAGGGAAGTTTTTTTTTTTTTTTTTCCAATCCTGCTGGCATCCTTTTCTTTTTTTAATTACAAAAGCAACCTTTTATTTAATAGTCAAGGATTTTACAATTTAGCCAGTTTTATTATCAATGCTAATCCTACTTTTTAAAGAAAAGATGGCAAGTTTTATTTTTTCCTATTTTTAACTGGAAAACATAGGAACAACAAAAAAAAAAAATTTGTCTGAGTGCATGCACCTGCATCAGACTCCCAAGGTTGAAAATGATCATGATATTTTTTTTTTATCTTGTCCACCTGGATCCCATACTTTGTTCTGCAAGTCCTCATCTGCTGTTACTTGCTGCTTTTCTCCAGGTCTCCATATTTTATGTTGTCTTGCTCCATTAGCTACACTTTCATGATCTGTCTCTATTTTCAACTTGCTGCTGCTTTCGCTGCTTCTCTTCCTTGCTGATGTTTCCCGCTGAGATTCTTTTAACATGATTCTTCTAATGAGCTCAATTTCTTTGTCCAATAATTCTTCAAACTGTTGGTTTCTTGCTGCCTGTTGAGCTAAGATGGCTTGGTCAATCTGTCCTGTTACTTGCTGACTTCTTGCTCTTATTCTTGTTTCTGTTCCGACTGCCACCCGATCATCCACACCCTCTTGTCTTCTTGAACATAAAACTTCTTCTCCCTACATTTGACTACTCAACTGAGTCAAATGTTCTGCAACAATACCTGCATTCACAAAGCACTTGTTAGAATAAAAATCATAAGGCATCAGTGGCTTGTACTCCTTTGCCAGCATTTCAGTATGTTGTTCTGAATCCTCCACTATCAGCACATCAGTATACTGATTCAAACTTCTCAAAAAATCCTCTGAAGAATTCTCAAGACTGTCAACCAATCTTTCTCCGATGTCATCTGCTTCCATGGCAATTTCCTGTACTTGTTCACTGTATTGAACTCTTCCATCTGCTGCATTTTCCCTGTCATATCCTGGATTCTCCAACCAGTATTCCAACAGTGCAATTTCTTTGTAGCATTGTTGGAGCATCACATCATCATTTACAGTCCCTGCATTCATGCACAACTTGTCAGTTTGAAAACTACAAGTTTTATCAGTCTCACTTGTCGGTTCAGATATCGATTCTTCCAGCTGATCCTTTTCTTCATTCGCATGAACTTCCTCTTCCAACTCAGCTGCTGTGAGTTCTTCTTGTTTCAACTGTACATCCACTGTCTGCTCCAAGTATTCCTTTCCTCCAAATAACAGAGTTTTTGGATCAGTCTTCTGTCCCAGTCCATCTTCTTCTTGCAGAGGTAACAATGTATAATTGACACCATCCTTTCCAAACTTGTAGGTGTTCCTCTTCCCATCATGCATGGCTGCTCTGTCATATTGCCAAGGTCTTCCAAGCTATATGTGACACACATCCATAGGCATCACATCACAAACAATTTTATCTTTGTACTTGCCCACTTGAAATTCTACTTCACACTGTTCACTTACCAGCAGTTGATGTCCCTTTTTCATCCATGATACTTTATACGGTTTTGGGTGCTTCCTTGTTTTCAGCTTCAATTTCTCTACTACTTCTGTAGAAACCAAGTTACCAGTGTTGCCACTATCAATGATCATCTGGCAACATTTCCCTTGGACTTTACACACTGTCCTGAATAAAGCCTTCCTTTGCGGCAGTTCAGTCGTCTCCTTTGCTGGCTTAAGTAAAACTTTATTAAGTACCAGAGACTCTCCTCTTTCTGGTGTATTCACTTCTTCTATTACTGCTGCCACTAGTGCCTCTTCCTCAGCTGGAGCAACAATTGCATTCCTTTGCTTTATGTTTGCGCTCTCCGGGCACTCAAAAGCTCTGTGTCTCAGTTTATTGCATCTGTAGCATCTTATTTCTCTGCCTCCTCCTCTGCCTCTTCCTCTGGAAAAACTCCCTCTGCCTCTGGTAGACTGCTTCCTCATGAGCTTTTCTTCAGCCTTCATTGCTATCTGATAGGCTTCCTTTACTGTTTTAGGAGACAACAGACTTATCTAATCCTGAATGTCCATCCTGAGGCCATTCATATATCTAGCCACCCTCTCATCTGTATTATGGGCTTCTCTAGCTCTTATGCTCACCTTATAAAACTCTTTTGTATATTCTTTCACTGTTAAAGTTCTCTGTCTAAGATCTTGCATTTGTCTAAATAATGTTTGCTGATAATTACTGGGCAAAAACTTACCTTTTAACTTCGTGACCATTTTGCTCTAATTCTTGATTGGCTGCTTACCCAATCTCCTCCTTTCCGCCTACACACCATCCCACCAGAGCGCTGCATGGCCTTTTAGTTTGGTGACAACAAACTTTACTTTCTTCTCATCTTCCAATTCTTCATAATCGAAGAATTTCTCCATGCTATTAATCCAGCTGATCAGTTCTTCTAGATTTAGTCCTCCTTGATATACTGGTACTAACTGGTTCCATGGCCTGGCTGTGGATTTCATCACTGACTAAAAGAGCCTCATCTCAGGAGAAATCTCTACAGCTTCCTCCTCATTAGCTTCAGCTTCGGGTTCACTCACGTCTCCATCATCTATGTTCCTGCCGGAGGCTAGCGAATCCAATCTAGCTCGCAACTCCTCTATATCTTCCCTAAATTCGACATTCTTAGCATGTCATCCTCTTCCACCACGTTGATGTCCTCGTCCTCTTCTAACCCTGAAAGCCATCCTTCTATTGCTCCTGAGCTTTAACTCAATGCCAGTTGCTGGCTCTGATATCACTAATGATGGACCGGTCTCTGGCTCTAATGTCAGTCTTCCCAATTTGATTGAAATATGTTCGATATCCGCCTGGCTATCCCTTGTAAGGCCTTCTAGATCATCATTCATTTAATTAATAACTCATTTACTGTGTAAATGATACAAGGCCTTCAATTCCAAAATTGAATTAGATGCCTTTACAACAAAACCTATGCCTCAGAAAAACAGAGTTCTTCATTCCGCTGATTTTAATTTAAGCTCACAATCTAACAGCGATTTGCATGACAGACATCCATGCCAAAATCCACGCACAACTACCATGGAAACCCTGTAATTGACTGTCACTAATTTATAACCTTCCGCAGTGCTGCAATTTAAATATCCACCCACAGTTCCGAATACTAAACCGATGATAAGGGTTATGTGCATAGAGTTTTAACACATGCTACAATTCACACGATGCAACATTAAACAATACACCATTGTAGTGAATTTATAGTGCGTTGTCCATACATCCACCATATAGCACGCGCTATATATTGGATTTTAGTTGCCACGGTACACAGTTAAATGCCACAACGTTTTTCATATAAGTCTACAGACATGTGTATAACACAAATTAATGAACAGCGCACGCACAACTATTCTAAAAGCACATTCAAGCCTTTTTTATTCATCCAGACAAAAAGGAATTGTGCAGAAGATACACATCCCTTATTACATAGCCAAATACATATATTCTCCTCCACAGATCCGCGCTCCCATTTACAATCCAAGACACTATTTTTTTTTCTTGGAGAGTTGTGCCTTCGACCCTCTATGCATAAAATCCCTCAATACCTTTTAATAAATTACTATCAACCGCTGAGGGAAGTTTTTTTTTTTTTCCAATCCTGCTGGCATCCTTTTCTTTTTTTAATTACAAAAGAAGCCTTTTATTTAATAATCAAGGCTTTTACAATTTAGCCAGTTTTATTATCAATGCTAATCCTACTTTTTAAAGAAAACATGGCAAGTTTTATTTTTTCCTATTTTTAACTGGAAAACATAGGAACAGCAATTTTTTTTTCCGTATGGAAATGAGAAATTGGGGGTTGCCCAAAATCCCAATTTCTTTATAAAAATATTAAACGGAAGTGATTTAACTTTTAAAACTTCTTAATTTATTGGTGTGGATCTTCCTAGTGCCATCCATGCATAATCATTTCCAACATTCAATATAGGTGTTAAAATTTAACCCCCCAACGCTACACAAAATACAAATATGGATTACAATAAATACAGTCTATAAACCTCGGTAATTCTGCTGATCCATCTCCCCTTGAATGGCTCATCAAAAGATTCATAAAAAAAAAAGATTCAGAAGTGGGAATGAGGGAAATTAACGCTAACGTTAGAGGTTTAGCTTAATCTATGTTCTTGTGCTATGTGGTCAAGAAAATGGTTCAAACCATTATAGGGCAAGCCAAAGCAATAACGCTCAAAATTTTTGTCGATGGACGCGATCATTCACCAGTTGCGCCACAGGTTCCCCTTGTCACAACACCGATGCAATGCAAGTTTGTGCTGCTCCCATTTTAATGTGTTACGATGTGGAATGGTTCTCCTCCACATGGGGTAATAGATTTATCACGCAGTTTAATAAATTCCGCCATCAACAGAACAATTACATATAACAGGAACATGATATAACAGAAACATGAAATTTGAATAGTCATTGATCCTGAAGTGATCGATCAAGCTCGCAACATAGAATCTACCTAATTATAAACCGCGCATAAAGGTAGACAACATAACTAACCCAGGTTTATATATATTACACAAAACAATTACAAAATTAAGGCATTTCAGCCTTAAAACAAGCTCACCCTCGTTTACATCTTGCTTATTTACAAGTCTCCTCACAGCAAAATTTTCCCTACAGCACAGATATCTCTTACACCCATCACATCACATTGATATAGGATCTCTTAGGAAGGATCGATCCTATCCTCCCCTGCTTTCCTCCAACAAAAGCTCTCCAAAAGCATGCATGGCTGTTAACAGCTGGTTTAAATCCACTTTAAATCTTCTTTTCTGCTTTAAAACAAGCTTTCTTCTATTCTGATCCTCTGGTCCACTTTTTCTTCCTTTGTTATTGGGTGCTCCAGCATCAGACTCCCGAGGTACAAAATTTTATGATCTCCTAGTCATATGCTTTTGGTATTCGAAATATCTTTAACTTGTGAGCTGCAATCAACCTATGCAACAACAAGTCCTCCTTGCTGCCTCTTACCTCACCAAGCTCTCCTCTCGACTTGGTCTTTTGGTAACCGCTCTAGGCTATTGCAATCTTCTCACCTTCCTCTGCTTTCTTCTTCCTTCTGGCAGGAATCCTTTCCCTGCTTTGATACCACCTGATGGAACTCTTCTGTATACTCTTTTACTGTCAAAGCTCTCTGCCTGAGATTTAGCATTTGCCTAAACAATGTCTGTTGATAGTTACTGGGAAAAAATTTACCTTTTAGCTTTGCTACCATCCTGCTCCAATTCTTGATTGGCTACTTTCCCAGTCTCCTCCTTTCCGCCTGTATACCATCCCACCAGAGCACTGCATGGCCCACTAATTTGGTGACAGCAAACTTTACTTTCTTCTCATCTTCCATTTCTTCATAATCGAAGAATTTCTCCATGCTATTGATCCAGTTGATCAATTCTTCTAGATTTAGTCCTCCTTGATATACTGGTACTAACTGGTTCCATGGCTTGGTTGTGGATTTCATCACTGACTGAAAGAGCTTCATCTCAGGAGAAATCTCTACCGCTTCCTCCTCAGTAGCTTCAGCTTCGGGTTCACTCACGTCTCCATCATCTATATTCTTGCTGCAGGTTAGCGCATCCAGCCTAGCTCATAGCTCCTCTACATCTTCCCTCAATTCAACATTCTCAGCATGCCATCCTCTTCCACCATGTCCATGTCCTCATCCTCTTCCAACCCTGAAATCCACCCTTCTATTGCTCCTGAGATTTAATTCAACACCAATTGCTAGCTCTGATACCACTAATGATGGACTGCTTGCTGGTTCTAATGACAATCTTCCTAGTTTGATTGCAATATCTTCTATGTCTCCGTCTCGGTCTCTTTTCAATTCACTGAGGTCATCAGTCATTAATTCTTAACTCGTGCAATAATGGAAGCCTTGTAATTGTTGTCACAAATTAATAACACTTCCGCCTAGCTGCAATTCAATATATACTCATTGTTCTCATAAATGAAAACAGAGTATATGGAGTGTGTGCACAGAACCTTTGAACGCATCCATAGTATATCATTATAACGCTACACCTCATAAGCGTTGAACGCATTAGCAGCATATAGGCACGGCATTAGCAGAACTTATTGTAATGTTATACAATACACAACACATGACTTATGTGTACAGCGCATATGCATTTTCAAAGTTTTTGTAACTCATACAATACACGCACAACCTTCTAATAAACAACACAACTCACACCATTTAACATTACAAATAAACACTATTGAAATTATAGTTGTAGCATATGGAAGTTTTGTTGGACAGCGCACTGTATACGGGTTGTTTCAACTGCCACGGTATACGTTAATTACCACAACGCTTACATATAATACCACAGCTTACCATCAAATTCTACAGGCATACAATCATAAAAAAAAAACAGTATACGCACCGCCATTTTGAAGCACCTCCAAATCTTCTTTTATTCAACAATAAAAGATTATCAACAGCGCGGAAGAAGTCTCCCTTATTACACAGCTAATTACATACCATCTCCCACAGGTCCGCGCTCTCAATTCTATCCAAGACGCTCGTTTTTTTCTCTTTGTAGAGCTACGAATACATTCATTTTTCCCATTGTTCATGCATAAAAATTTCTAATTCTAGACTTTTACCTGAAAGGAAATCTTTCCTACTTGGCGGTTGAGTTTTACATCTTTTTCCTTCTTATCCATAGCTGCCTTATACAAAAGCAGTCACATATAGAAAGTAACAATACATAGTAATCTTAGCTTTTCTCTATTTTTTCCATAACACTAATCTTGCATGCCTTATTCTATCTAGAAAAGA
Source organism: Pinus taeda (assembly GCA_000404065.3). NCBI lineage: Eukaryota > Viridiplantae > Streptophyta > Pinopsida > Pinales > Pinaceae > Pinus > Pinus taeda. Next base: position 17,302 of record APFE031257211.1, read on the forward strand.
TGGCATGTTTTATTCCCTATCTATTTTCTAAATTTAGCTAAAAATACATAGAAACAGCAGGCTAAGGATCCCACTCCTTGCCTGTAGATTTTTTTTTTTTTTGATTTTGTGGACTAATGATGGCGGGGATGCAGGCATTAGAGATAATTTTCCTAATTTGTTTGAGATATCTTCAATGTCTTCGTCTCGGTCTCTTGTCAGTTCTCTGAGGTCATCAGATTTCCATTCGCCATCTATCCCTGCTTTCGCATATTGTAAATTTGGATATTTCCATATGACTTACAAAATACGCACATAAAGAGCACATTAAAGTGGTCCAAGACTTTCCTATGGTCCTTAGACCCAATTTTAATATTAATCCCATCTACAAAATCCCTACTCCTAAAATCTTTCTCTACAAATATTTTATCAAAATAGGTGTACTCTATGTTTAATATTTTTTCACCAATCTTAACAAAGACTCTAATATTGTTTCTGATGATTTGAAATATTTATCCCTCTCAGAGTTTGGTAGGGGAGATATTTGAATAGTATCCTACCATCTCACCCCAATTATTTTCAACCCAGAGTCTAAGGGGTTTCTCATTGTAGCCCCACTTTTGAATTGTTTTGATCAGGGTAATTTCAACATATCTTATTATAGTATCCACCACAAATCCTTCCTCCATAACTAACTGTATTTTTTCTTTTCTTTGTCTCATGAAAGAAGCCAATTTCTTTGTCCTTTTCGTTTATTTATTTTATCCGGATCTCTCTTCTACACGTATACTAGAAAGCTTGCTTTGAGTTTCCATATAGGCGAGCAAGGTGTTTTCCTTCTAGCCCCTTTGGGATAGCTCTTCTACCTGAAGCTTCTGCACATTGTAAGTCCTCCCAAAAATTATTTGGGAAGACAATTTGATTGCCTTAAGGTGATTTTGGCAATGTTGCAATACAAAGTTGTCCAAAGGATCCTCAACATCCTACATTTTCTTGTTTGGAGGATAAAGATTTTTTATCCTATTTCACTTTGTTAGAGAAATTATATTCCTGGTAATGAAAGTCTCCAGACAACACCTTTGTATCATTTTAATCTTTCACATTAGTTTCAAGTAGTTGTGGATTACATTATATTGGCAACAATATTGCCAATTGTCCAGGACAGATAATATTGACAACATGAGTGAAAATTTAATGGCTCTAGAAATGGTTTTTCGATTATAGAAAGAAGGCCTTGGATCTAGCATTAGACTTCTACTTCCTCTAGAGGATGTATAAGAAGTAGAACCTAGACTTTGACATCATATACTGGTTTTACAACTAAGGTTGATTCTGTTATGTTTGATACCATTCCCATGTGTATAGCAATTAAGGGTGCATATAACTAAAAGAAAACCTAGTGTAATCATTCATTAAACTAAAAATACATCAACAAAGAGGCTAGGTTTTATATATACATCAATTAATGATTATATTTGAGACACACAATACAATGAAAAAATTGCTAATGTAGAATTGTATACATTTCTTTACCACTTCTATTTGACATAATGGGTAAATATTCTCGTACACACCACATTCTTGTATGCCAATTTCGATTTGAGGTTGTGTGACATTGCAATTCCTTCCAAATGTTTTTCGATTGGAATCCTAACCGAAGCCTCTACACGTAGTGGGTGAGAACATTTCTTCAATGTAATGGGTGACTTCACCAATATTTGCTTATAGAGGACCTTAGTGGAAATGAGCTTCAATTAACCCTCAAATGCTAGTGCTTTGGAGAATTGTGCCATGTCTTTAAAACCAATAGACATGTATTACATCTAAGACATTTTTTATCAAAACAAGGAAACCGTATTTTGAAAATTGAAATTTGTTGATGGTACCAGAAGGATATTATCCTGTTTAGCTTGTCAAATAACCAATTCCAGTTTGATATGTTACAGTCATTTAGATTAATATTAAAAGCTAAATACACCACCATACAATAAAAAATGGAGGGGAAGGAAGAATTTGGTGCCAATCAAACAATTTGAAATATATAGTGGATTTTCTCTAATTAATGTCCATACCTATGACAGAATGGAACAATATGAGAATTTTATTGTATACCTTTGCTTCTCTCACTGATCCACTTCAAAATATCAAAGGTTGTTGACAAATAAAATATGGGTGATATAATTTAAAATTTACATTAGAAACCCCTTATACCATATAAATTTTTGAGGTGTTTCTCTCTAGATATATCTTATAAAGGTTCCAGAATCCTAATGAAGAGAATTTTCATAAATCCTTTCCAATTAAGTGTTGTGCATTACCTTCACTTTGAACATATCCTGCTTGGAAACTCCCTAAAATATAGCATATGATAAAATAGAAACACCAATAAAGAAACAAAAATGCTAATGTTTCTTATGACATTGCTTTGTGGCATTTCCTTTGCAACATGTGGTGCAAATGCTAGTTAATTCCATCTCCATTAAAATAAGGAAGGCATCATACCAACAAGACAAAATTGATATTCTTTCTTTCTAAGGATAGTAGCCTCATTATTGGTCTTTATCTAGGCCTCATAGGATTTGGTTGCTATATTTTTGTTATCTTTGGCCCTTTTCCTATTAAGGCATTATGTGGAGGTGAAGTTGTGGGAAACAAGAAATATGGAGACCCCAAAGGGAGCTCAACCTTCATCCCTAACCATGAACCTCTACTTTTCCTCAAAAATCCTTCTATGATACAAAGTCAATATGCCACTTGACTTCTCCAAATTGTATTTAGATCATCCTCTTAAATATATTTTCTAGAAAAATGGAGTTTCCTTATGAAATATCATTTAAGGAAAAATTGGTTGCACTTCCCTAAATCCACTTCAAAACAATATTCATGTAAGGTATTTTTCTTGATAAATAACTTCCGAAGATTATATAAGTTTGGTCCTACTCTTTGGCATTACAGTAACAATGTCAAAGAACTTAAAAATAATGCTCAACTTCCTCTCAAATTTTCAAATATTTGTTTTATTTAAAATGCTTCAAGATTATTAGAATATTACTATGGTCCATTTTCAAAAGAATTTATAGTATGGTTTCAATATGTTAATTCCCTCTATATCACCACACAGGAAGTTCATCTATTATTTTGTAATAAGATTTTATTTAGAAGTAAAAACATATTCCTAATTAATCTTTTGAAGTGGTTTTACTCTTATATATATATATATAATATATATATATATATATATATATATTAATTACAAATAATAACTAAAGCATAAATATTTAGCATTGCAAAAGATGAAACTATTTACATTAATCTATATTCCAAAGATTTAGCATTATATCTAACTCACTACCGTGCAAAACATATTCCATTAGAATGGAGAGAAGTTATTTGAGAATAAGGATGGGCTACAGATAATAAAAACCATCCTAGCCTTTTGGATTGTTTTTGGTTATTATCGATATGAATAAAATCTTTTTCCAAACCTAACACAAGAATTAAAGAAATCATTAAGATATTAGAAAAAATGATAATATAGATATATATATATATATATATATATTATATATATATATATATATTAAAGGACATTCCTATACTAATATGTTTTTTGATAGACATAAAAACCATAATCATAAACATTGGTGAATTCTCTTATAGTTTGTTTTCGGTGATTGAATATGATTAAATTTCAGAATGTACTTGTTCAAGACTTTGGCAACATTCCTAATGTTTTCTTATGAGTATGCTGATGAGTACTAAAATAGAATAAAACCTTTATGACAAGAGAATCAATTCACCTAGGGTGGGATGGGTGTTCAGGATGGGATCGGTTTTTCAATACCAAAAGTGAGTTTATTCAAATCTAATGAAATATGATTTCAATTTTATCAAATAAAATAATATGATTATTTGAAAATAAAGATGAGAGATGAATGATATGTTCTTTCTCCTAAAATGGATGCAAAATACACATTTGTAGAACTTTGTTTTCATAACAAAAACAAGAACGGTTGCTTAGCAGCTAGTCCCTGTAAAGCACATAGAATGGGTCTAGTGTCTAGATGTGGCTTGCTCGCTTGTGGGGGTGAAAAGCTGAAAAAAGCTGGGTTTCAGCGCTGAACTAGTCATATAAGAAGACAGCCAACTGAACCGTTCACCATGCTTTAGTGGCAACCATGCACGTATGTAAAAACCAGCTGATCCAGCACCAGTCTGATATGATCCAGTCAATTCAAGCACAGCTTGCAAAAATTTATGCTATGTAAGTAAGAGAATAGGTAATCCCAAGCCTTAGAAGCCTGATAGCAGTTAGTCTCTCTTCATTCCGCTGGCATAGTTTGTGCCTTCATGATATTTAGCAATAGACTATAATGCCCATATTATGAGCACCCTTCCATATCCCACCATGTACGAAAGCTTTAAAGGATTATCCCACAGTATGTAGTCCACCTGCATACACAGCGAGAGACAATATCAGTTTAGTACTGACAATAACCAGGCTTCCATTATTTTTGATGCAATATTTTGTTATCAAGTTTGGATTCCAATGACAAATCTGGAGTAGAACCTTGCGCTTGGCAGCTGTTCTGAGTCTAGAAGGAAGCTGATTACACGAGTCATTTGCTACTATTAACAACCGAATGAAGTAGAAACATAGAATATATGGGCCATCTTTTATGAGAAAGACTTCCCTTCATTTGAGCCTTGATCTTCGCCAGCTCAAAATCAAAATCACGCAAAACAAAGACCAATATCATAAGCATATAAAACACGCATAACGAGCAAAACTATCCACGCATAACGAGCAAAACTATCCGTTGTATTCTGGGGAAATTATTGAAAGCCAATGAAGGTCTTCTAATTTACCTAGATCTTTGTCTTGAGGCATAGCAGTTAAGACACAGATAGTTATGTTGCAGGAAAGTTCAACATAAACTAAAATGAATTCTATAAAGACAACGTTCTAATCAAGACATAAATGTAATTTATTTAAGTGAATGTTGAAAATGCTGCAAACGAGTTGTTGGTTTCCTGAAGAGGTCAGCATCAGTCATTGTGGTCTACTGAGATGTTGATTTCCTGAAGAGGTCAGCATCAGTCATGGTCTGCCCCACATGAATGGCATGAGTTCTAGAGTGTGAGGATGGTTGCAAGGCCTTGGCAATTTTGGCAGAATGTTTACCACCTAGACCTCACACCTATACAATAGAGCAGTCCCTTAGGCAGTCCCTTAGGTATGTTTCTTCAAGCATCTCAACAAAAAGGTTTAAGAAGTAACTAACATGTAATTTTGCAAGAATAGTTACGACCTAGACCTCACACCTATGCAATAGAGCAGTCTCTTAGGTATGTTTCTTCAAGCATCTCAAAAAGGTTGAAGAAGTAACTAACGTAAATCATGATGCAATGTATAATACCTGAAACATAGCATTTAACATTAGTAATTTCCGACCCAATTTTAATTTGACGTTAATAAAAGCAATAAGCCAATAAAAAAAGTTGGAGCTTCATACCCTGAAACGTTTTCGTTTTTAAAACAAGATCCCTGCATTTAATTCCAAAAAACGTTTTCATGGTAGATACATTAGAAAGTTATTGAATAGTAAGGGAAGACGCATGCACATGCCATATGCAAAGAGAGACCGTGAATTCACAGAAGAAACAAAAAATTAAATTTTAGCAAAAGGCCTCTAATTTTGCAAACTGTATGTCGTCTTTTGTTTGCAGCAAAATTTAACTTCCCTAGAAAAGCAGAATATAGAAAAATACAATAATAATAACTAATTACATTATAACCTTGCATAAGGTAATAATAAGAACATTTGAATATAGGAGCCCAACCTAATCCACATTGGGTGTGGATCAAAGCAACTGCCCATTTGAACTACTAAACTGCTGAAACAATAGCAAATGTCATTCTGATTATTGAATATGCAACAAACTTTGTAAACCAAGATATCCATCCAGCTAAAAAACACTTACGATTGTATTATAGCAATTATAAACAAATTTGAATTGCTAGAGACTACAAAAATGCATCTTTCTCCAATAGCTTCAAAACTGCTTCTTGGGATTAGGAATATGTTATCTGAAATTTTCACTGCAAATTTTGTCACGGTCCGGAAGTTGTCGTAGCCTCTGCCTAAACTCTTCACTGTGTGTTCTGTTTTTCTAACTCAGATTTCGCTTTCATATCGACCTTGATCTGTTCATGATGGCCCACAGTAGAGGATGTAACTTGAAAAGAAAAGAGGTGAACATCAACAAAATTTTAAGAAGATTATAGTTTATTGCACTCAGAGAAGCCAGATTCTGTTACAACCTGGTAAGATCTCAGATAGGATTATGCCCAATTTTAGAGTTAAAAAGTATCTATGCTAATTATATTTGTGAAGATATACAACCTGGTGTGAATGGTACATGCTCATCAGATGTTTCTGGCATGAGAGAACAAATGAAATCATCAGCATATCCTCTGTAAGTATGCAAAGAAGCTAATGTGGAATAAATTCAATACATTCATTTTTTTTATCATTCATTTGAGGCTCGTTATAAAGTATTTCATTGATTTCCTTATCACTTCCAAAGCGACAATGATTGTCTAGTATTCAACAAAACACGTTCTATTTGATTGAGCGGGGGAAATTTTCAATTATGGCAAAACTAGGCTTCAGATTATATTATGATAAAAAGACGTCCATGGACCATGTGGGCCCTCCCATGAGCACCACATGCCTCACCTCCTCCATAACATAGCATGCAGGGCGTAAACCATGCCACTTAACATCGTATCATGGTAATATGTCTGCTAATATGTCAATACAGGAGACATCATGATAATCGAACAACCCAAGAACTAGATCATAACGGGAAGATGCTTGTAAAAAGAGACCTGTCATGGGAAACTGAAGGTTCTGCCGCTGCTGCTACCGTTGAGTGATGCAATCACCAGAATCAGAACTCGCCTCCCCAGCAGGCAGTGGCTTAAGAGAATTCTCGCTATTGCAAACGACTGGTTGTTCGCATTCTGTCTTGAAAAAGGCAAGCTCAGCTGAAATCCCTTCATTGATTCTCTCAGAACATCAACCTCCCCCTACAATTATATCAGATAAATGACATTGTTTGTCCTGTTATAAAAAACTTAAATTATGTTTCAATTAGCTGAAATCTAAGGGTAATTAGATTATCGTTGTCATTACACAATTTCATGTTTTTCTTCTCGTAGAATATAAGAATCTAGCATCCTAAACAACAAACCCTGTTCATAAGTCTAGCTTCCTATCATATATTGAAAAGTAGTGAACTCTTATATGAATTTGTAACTCTAAATCACGTCCACTTGACAGTATTCCAGCAGCCAGAAATTAGGGCATGGAATAAGCTGTTCTTAGAAGTCAGTTTTGTCTTGCTTTTATTTATTGAAATAGTTTGGTTGACATGGCTGCGCTATATTTGATTTTATTATTGTCAACAGTGAAGTCCAAGCACAAAGCAGGTATGCCACTGTTATCCAGCATTAATGCAAATTTATTGTTTCTTCTTGAGTAACTTCAGTAATATAATTCGTTGTTTTATCTTATTTTTCAACTGTGGAAACAAATACATTATCTTGTGGGAAGATGTCACAAGTAACAAAAGAAGAGTAGATGCTTGAATCAGAACTAGTAAGAGTATTTTCAGAAGAAATTGCTGGTTTGACAGTGGGAGAAGCCGGGTGCAAGCTTATGCTGAGGAATCTCGGCAACATAATCTCAGAAGGTCTTCCTCTGTCAGTACAAGTGATGAGGGCGTTGCTCAACAGTCCATACTTTACACAGTTGGACGATGGAAAGTTTGGGTTGTGGGACAATTTTCTCAACAGTACAGTGGGCAAGCAAGAGAGAACCAGTTTAGAACAAATGAAAAGAATGGGCACCCACAAATTTGACAGAGAGGAGGATTGTGCTAGTTCTAAGGATCCTCCAAGAGAATTAGGTCAATTAGCTGAAACTAATTTAGAGATTTTAGTTCCCAAAATAGTGACAACCAAAGGAAAGAGGGGTAGAAGAGAAGGCTCGGGCTTGGGCTTGGTGATGAATATGAAAGTAAGGGACGAGGAGAAAGAAGAAATTGGCTGTTGCAAATGAGATGGTAAAAGGAGGAACTCAGATGGGCAGAAAGTTGAGCAGAGATCATATGATTCTAGGAAGAATGGCGCCACTAATGACTCCAATAATTACAGCTGGGATAAAGATGCAGCTGTGCCCTCTGATTCTCAATCTTATCAAGTCAAAGTATTTCAGATGGAAATGGCGAGGCGGGTCAAAATGTTCTTCCCCCCTGGGACGAGAGGTACAGAGCTGCTGCTCTTTAATTTCATTTTCGACTGGAAATATTGGGATTAAAAGAGAGCTTAATCCTACTTATTGTCGGAAGAGGAAACCAATGAAGGCGAGATCTTTGAAGGCTCTACTCTGATTCATGGAATAGGAGGCAGAGCCAGAAGCTCCGGTGGTTTCAGCTGAGGAACCAATTGATCGAGATCGGTTATTCAGGGCATCTCAGATTTATTACTGACCGATGAAATAAATTGTTGTAAATACATAGATAGACATAACAATTTCAGAAAGAAAAAAAAATGGGTGCGATGCTGAATTAAGAACAAGTACCCGGGATCGTTGCAGAAGCGTCCGATGGATGCACGCAAATGTCGCGGCTGGGAAGCATCCTTACCTCGTGATAGTTCTTCGGCTGGCCTACCTCTTCTCGTACTTCTATTGATGGGCTGATGGCTGTGACAAATGCTACCATGTGGCACCTGTGACAAATGCTACCATGTGGCACCTGGTATGCAACCTGTTAACCTATATGACACCTGTTATATGCAGACAGAACCAGACATAACCGGTGCGTACAAAGCGGTGGACTGCAAACAATCCAAACTAATGCTAAGAAATGCTAACATTAAAACACGAAAACCTGACGGTGAGCAATGCTAAGAAATGCTAACATTAAAACACGAAAACCTGACGGTGAGCAGAAATAAACAAGCCTAAGGAAAATAATCTAAGCTCCTACCTCTCCCCCGCCTCGAGAAGAGGTCAAATAAGAGGGAAAACCTGAGCACTTTGGTCATCCTGGCACACAGTGTTTCAAAACCTTGTTCTAACCAACGCATTCTCTGAAATAGCACCTTGATTTAATGCTAAATCAACCAAAATGGATTACTATAGTCCCTGGCCATTGCCAGATGGCTGGGACTAATAAGATGTATCTCTTTGGAGTTAGTTGATAAATAATAGATGTAACCCTAACTATCCTTATAAGTGTTTTAATTTCTCTAAATCTATGATCGAGGTGAAGAAATTATTATCTTCTTTTCTTGTAGAATCACTTTCTAGCCGATAATTATCTCACCAATTAGTGCTTTTTCAAATTCAAGTAATATAAGTAAATTCTCTACCAAAATGAAGTTAATATCTATGTTGTTAATGAAAAATTCAACTAGACATCCTTTGATTTCAATCTCTAATATCTATTATTGATTTTCAAACTCTATTATCATATTTTTATTCATTTATAATACCTTAGATTAAAAGTGTTTCCTTATTGGTAGTTTTTGTTTTCTAATCAAAATCAGACTACAAAAATTCTTTATCATATTATTACCATTTAGAAATATCTCCTACCTTTTATGGTCAATATTAATATTAATGATATGAAATATATAAATATATTTAATATGTAGTTTTAACGCTTTATAATCTAACATGGATATGAAATCTATAAATGTAATTAATATGTGGTTTTAACATTCTATAATCTCAGTAAACCTTAGATATATAGATAAACTCTTCAATTTCCCCTTTAATGGGCTCATTGTTTTGATCCTATCAATAAACAAATTAATATAATTTTATGAAATCTATAAATGTATTTAATATGTAGTTTTAACACTTTATAATCTCAATAAACCTTAGATATATAGGTAAACTCTTCAATTTCCCTTTCAATGGGCTCATAGTTTTGATCCTATCAATAAACAAATTAATATAATTTTTATTGGAATTGTGATTTTCCTCCATTTCAATAGTTAATAATTTATTTAACATTCCAAACCTTTGAGCCATGATAATGGATCATTCAAAATAACACCCTTAACAACAATTAACCAAACCCATCATCAAAAATTTCAACAATTTTTCTTACTTATAAACTCAATTCTTTTATAGCCATGACATTTGATTATTTTTTAGAGGTGTTCATAGTATCATCATTAGGACTTAAATAGAGTGAGGTTGGTAAAACAATGATAGGGAGTTTAAAGTAAATTCTTGTTCAACAACCTCCTTCCACCTATCAAAAAAATTGTTCATCGTTTTTTCACCATATTTCTTCCTTTTTAAATTTGTGTTCACAAAATATTTATTAGTTCTTTTTAACTTCATGGGTCTTCTCCCACTATACCACTAATCAATATATTTCAAGTAATATTTTAATTTTCATTTTCATGCAGAACAACTAAATCTCCTTCGTTAACTCTAGAACCATCCTTATGATTATGGCTTGTTTTCCTAATACTTAAATCATATTATTCACAATAATGCCCCATTAGATTTTGTTGCATGGTATATAAATCGCTAGCCTCGACATTACAATTCTCAACATAATTTTACCATTGTACCCTAATTATTAAATCTCTCATCTAGTTTCTTAGTATTTAAACTATCTAAATATTGGTTTTCTCATTTTTTATTCTAATTGCTAAATTAATAATTGGCCCCAAGGTTATATAAATTTACTTTCTCTCCATTTATTTATTTAGCTCCACCTTATTTACTTTGTTCTATTGTTTCTTTCTTCAACTCTATGGTCTGTGTTAGAAAGAACTAGATCCACATGTGAATGGGGGCGTGTAGCTCTTATAATACCCACATAGGTATTTGATCATCTCTTTTCAAAACAAGTGAATTCAACTCTCAGGAAATGTTAGAAAATTGAGAAAAGTCAATAACACTATAACCTCTAAAACCAAACATGTGAATACATGTTCTTCTTTCCTTATTTTTATATTTTGGAACCATTTGAGTACCTGTTATGCAACCAACTCACAAAATAGAAGAAAAAATAGATGAACGACTTCAAAATCAATCTCTTTGAGGGGGCAACCTCCTTTACATTACACAAATGAATAATTCTTGGATGATACAAATGACAAAACCTTCTTTCTATATATAGGCATCTACGGGGTCACAATATATTCAAATCTGACATAACAATAATAATATAAGAGCAAAACAATAACAATAGTGGGCTTTTATGGGGCACACTAATAACAATAGGGGCACAACAATAACAGTAAGGGCTACAATGACAATATTAGTGGGGAAATCACTAGTATTATAGGGACCTAACATGCCACTCTCCTTCAAAAAAGTGTTGTCCTCAATGCTTGAGTAGTTCTAGATGCTTCTGTATAAAATTCTCATCCTCCCATGTGGAATCTTTAGTGGGTAAGTTCTTCCACTTGATGAAATACTCTGAAATCGATCGATTCCATAGCTATTGAATTCTTGTTTCTATGACTGTTTCATGTTCCAATACGATTTTTCCTTCCTCGTCAACTTTTCGCAATATTGTTTGAATTGGGAGATCGTCACCTATAACCTTATTTAAACATGAAACATGGAAAACTGGGTGCATTTGGGAAGCTGCAGGAAGCTCCAAATTGTATGTCATAGCACAAATCTTTTGCAATAGCTTGTATGGACCATAATACTTTGGTGATAATATATTATCCTTCTTAGCTTATTTGAGGGGCATTTGTTTATATAGTTGTACTCGTAGAAATACTAGTCACCTACATCAAAACTTCTTCGTTGCAATGTTGATCTGCTTGTTGTTTCATTCTATTATGTGCCAAAGTGAGGTTATCCCTTAAGAGTTAGATAACTTGTTATTGATGCTCGATGCGATATTCCACTGCTTGAACCTTATAATTTTCTCTTAAATATGATGTGATGGATGGTGGATGATATCCATAAAGTTCCATAAAAGAGGTCATGTTTGTTGCAGTATAGAAGGAAGTGTTATACCACCATTCAGTGAGAGGCAACCATTTGTCCCATTGTTTTTGTTTATCAGATACAAAGCAATAAAGATATCCTTACAAATATGTGTTTACTATCTCAGTTTTCCCATCAAATTGATTATAATAAGATGAGCTATGAACTAACTAAGTATGAAGACAAGAAAATAATTATGCCCAAAACTTTCCAATGAAAATGGGATCTTTGTCGCTTACAATAATCTTTGGGTTTCCACGTAGCTTTTGAATTGTTTCCCTACATGCAGTAGAAATCGCACTGGATTTAAATGGATGAGGTAATGCACAAAAGTGTGCATACTTGGTAAGCATGTCAACTACCACAATGATGACACTCTTTCCTTTGGACTTGGGTAAACCTGTGATAAAATCCATTGAAACCTCCTCCCAACATTGACTTAGAATGGATAAAGGTTGTAATTGACCTGGGGTCTTAATTCTTTCAACTTTATTCTATTGGCAAACCAAACATTCCACCACAAACTTTTGAGTATCAAATTTAAGGCCACCCCAAAAAAATTCCTTCTTAACCCTGTGGTAAGTTTTTAAAATCCTGAGCGCCCTCCTAAGGGAGAGGTGTGCAATTCCATAAGAATCCTTTGCTTGAGTTGGGAATTCTTACATAGGTATAAGCGATCTTTGTACCATAACGAATCATTTTTCCAGCTAAATGTATCAGATGTACTGGGATCTTATTGTAACTTTTGAATGAGTGCCCACATTTCTTCATTATTCTTTTATCCATCCCTTGCTTCGTTTATCCAATCTAGTTGGATAATATAAATGGCGCAAAGAAATGCTTCCACATCCTCATCCTTTCTTGAGAGTGCATCTGCCACAACATTTTGCTTCCTTTTTTTGTAGATGATTTCAAAGTCATATCCAAAAATCTTTGTGACCCATTTTTCTTCTATTATGGAGATAATCTTTGTTCTAAAAAGTATTTAAGATGATCATGATCTGTTTTTACCTTGAAGAGTCTTCCCGTTAGGTAGGGTCATCATTTCTTAAATGCATGTAGTATTGCCAACATTTCCTTCTCATAAGTAGCTTTCTGTAAACACTTTCCTTTGATTAGACAAATTTCAAAACCAATGGGTCTTTCTTCTTGCATTAAAACAACACCAATTCCATTTCCTAAGGCATCACATTCCACAATAAAGGTCTTTGTGAACTTCAGTGTAGCTAAGATCGGTGCTTGGCACATTGCCTCCTTAAGATGTTTAAACGCCTTCGTCACTTCTACAGTCCATGAAAATGCATCTTTATTCAATAATGTTGTTAGAGGTGCTACTATTCTCCCATAATTCTTAATAAACTTGCAATAATACCCTGTCAACCCAAGAAATTCTCGCAGATGCTTTATGGATGTGGGTATTTTCCATTCCTTAATTGCTTTAGTTTTGTTAGGGTCTACCTTAGCACCTTCATGAGATAAAATATGACCTATATATTCCACCTCTTGTACTCCAAAGAAACATTTGGTGCTACATATAATTGTTTCTCCTCCAATACTTTGAGCACCCTATCAACATGTTGAACATCATCTTTCTAAGACTTGTTGTAGATTAGTATATCATCAAAAAATACTAACACAAATTTACTAGGAAGGGTTTGAAAATGGAATTCATCAAACCTTGAAATGCAGAATGTGCATTCGTAAGGCCAAAATGCATGACAAAAAATTCATAATGACCCTCATGAGTTCTAAATGATGTTTTCAAAATGTCTTCAGTCTTCATTCTGATTTGATAATAGCCTGAACAAAGATCCAACTTAGTGAAGTAAATTGATCCATGCAATTCATCCAATAATTCATCAATGACAGGAATGGGAAATTTTTCTTTAATAGTAAGCTTTTTGAACTCCCTATATCCAAACACATGTGCCATGATCCATCCTTATTATGCACCAATACTACTGGAGCAAAGAAAGAACTTTGACTAGGTTGAATTATACCAGCCTCTAGCATTTCTACAACAATACATTCAATTTCACTGTTTTGGGCATAGGGATATCTGTAAGTTCTAATGTTTGGAGGAACACTTCCTAGAATAAAATGAATAGCATGAACATGATCATGAATAGGTGGGAGGCCTTTGGGAGTCTCAAATAACTTGGAATGATTGTTGAAGACGTTTTGGAGATCTCGAGAAATAGATGATTTCTATGTGGGAACCTCTAGTGAAAATAATTGTGCAATTATGCCTCATTGTTCTTTCTTTAGAACCTTTGTCATTTCGTTAGATCTGATTATATTTCCTGGTTTCCCTATGATACCCTTTAATTCAACTTCCTTTCCTTTCAAAAAAAAATTCAAGAAAAAATCTTGAAAATTAAAGGTTATCATACCCAAAGATTGTAGCCATTGCACTCCTAGTACAACATCAGCACCACCCATTCAAATGGAAATCATTAGGCTACTTAATACATATTATCCCAAGGATAACTTGATATTATGGCACTTTCGAGAGTAGTTTATGGTTCTTCTACTTGCAACCAGCACTTGACACTCTCGTGCTAGATATAAGAACAAATTCAATTCCTTGGTTATCTTACAATGACTAAAATTATGGGTACTGCCTGAATCAATCAATGCTATTACCCTTTTCTACTTGATATGTCCTTCTATCTTGATAGTTTGAGGAGTCGTGATTCAGGCCAGTGCATTACAAGATATGGTCACATTCATTTCTTCTTTCTCTAGGTTTTGTTCCTGGTGTATATCCTCTTCTTTTGATGTTTCTTGTTCATTTTCTTCCTCCTCTTCAAAATCTATGTAAAATAATTTCTTCTCAGCACACTTATGAACTTTAGTATATTTGCTATCACAACTGCAACAAAGCCCTTTTTCTCTTTTTTCTTCCAATTATTGTGGTGTCAACCTTGTAGGTTTTGGAAGGCTAGGGGCAACAACACTTCTATATTTATAGTTGTGAGTGTGTTAATAATGTTCAACCAGCTAACATGTCAAGGGGATCTCCCCAGTAAGAAGTCCTAATTAGACCTCAGACCATTCGGTGTAGGAGTCCCGTCAATGGGTCGTAACGTAATGCCTTAACAACAATGTCGCACAAAAGCAAGTAAGATAACTCTGTCAGTAGCAATGGTGTGACTGATGAAGTGAGTCAAGGAATGAGTATGAGAGGTTCCATCACTTCAAAGGGAGAGGAAGGTGAAGGTGAGCTCTAGGTTGAAAGGGATCAGTCCCAACTCTGCTAGGAACACATAGTATAATGGACATGCACAACTTCCAGCAGAGCAGTCAACATGGATGATTCAATCCCAACAACAAGGTAAGATAAGACGAACAGCACTCATGGATCAGTCTGAGATGAGAGTGACAGTTGATATAACAAGGTTCAGATAAAGGTTTGTCTGGTGTCCAGTAGAGCAGTCGACATGGACAATGACAGCACTAACAACATATGCAACACATTATCAGCAAGATTTATATAATTGCATGTGAACTAGTTCATACACAAGTGCATAAGCTAAACAACATATATCATTAAGGAAACCAGAGTAGTATAACTACAATAACAACATATGTATGAAAATATGTCGGCTTTTATTATATAAAGAAGTGTAAGTCACAATCATACAATACACCATGTAAACCTGCTAGCCCTATTGGTATAACATTATAGCCACATCCACCTGCTCCTCCAAAGATATGTACTAGCTCCGTGTAGTGCAGAAGCCAAGGCGCATTACAATATTGTCCAAGTCTTCTTCAAGATAGTCTTAGTAGAAGTTTGGCTTACCAAAATCCCTTACAATGAGTTATGAGGGACTATTTATAGAAAAGGGTGGGGTGACCCTTGCCATTCCCCTTTGTGATAGTTCAACTACCCTCATGACTCTTCACCTACTCTATAACTGTTACATGCAACTATTGACACTTGACTTAAACTTGACATGACTCAAAATTACATTTCACATGTACTAATGTGAGACAACATGGCTTGAGCAAGCCTTGCAAGACATCATTGACACTTGGTTCATTGTGGTGAGACCAACTCTTTGACATGCTTGTGATGGTGGCATTGGTGAGCTGATGCCAAGCTTGGTCATCCATGATGTTGTGCATGCACCTCATAGTGACATCTTGCTAAATCGAACTCTTGCCTCTGTTGCAACTGATGCATTGGTTTGGCCCTTTCATCCAACTTGTCTGCTAACATGCCCATGGTCTTCTTGGGTATGGTTGAACTGGCAACACATTGATGCATAGTGTTCGTACTGATCTCCATGTGTGTGTTGGTGGTCATGCGCACCAACTTACCAATGTGCATGCTCAGCCCCAGTTGTACTTGGCTCTTGTCTTTGCCTTGGTCAGTGTGTTTAATGGGTTGGATCACATGTGTGTGCTTAATGACATGCATGCTATTGGATCCCTTGCATGTGATAAACAACATTTCTCACCATGTTTGCTCTATGTCAGCTACTAGGATAAATCCTTAACTTGCATTGGTGCAATTTCATTCACGATTGCATGTTGCGCCCACTGTTGTTCATGATCTTGCTGCAACTCATTGGTCTATCGGTGTATCTCCATGTTCTTCCTAAGTTGTTGCTTCAACACATGCAACTCCTTCTTTGTTCCATCTTCTACCTTTGCACAATCTTCATGTTGAGTCATCACTTCGTAGCCTGAGTCTCTAAATTTTCTTTCATTATCATTGGATCTACTTCATTTTGCAACTTTGCTCCACCTCTATGTTGTCAACAACCTTCCTCCTCCATTAGTTGTGTTCATTGCATTCAATGTATTCGTTATGCTTCCTTCAACTGCTATTCATTATGTTTCTCATTGTGATGATGCTACATGATGTCCTTGTCCATGAAAAACTTGATGTCTTTGTGAATAGGTAAGCCCATCGACACTTGATTGACTGCATCCCCAAGTGTGCTTTGAACAATGTCTTCGTCTCTTCTCTCTTGGAAACCATTGTACCTGTACTACTGGGAGGCAGATGAACACCTGCGATACCTAGAGACATGGAAACACTCATAGCAAGAAATCTATTAGTCAAAACCCAAAATGAACATGAGAACTGACTTACAACATACATGGGTGAATGATCATGAAGGTTGTGCAATTTCAGTTGGGAGGTCAAGAGACTGACTACCAAGACTGCACAAGGCACAATCTAGGTTGCTAAGGGACTCACTGACTTCTTAAAATGTGTAATGAATAGTCCAATCAAGAAGTTGGTTGCTGGGATTGGGAAATGAGTAATCCCAGCTAGGAAGAACTGCTTGCCCAGGGACAGATTTGCACAATTTTTTTAGCCAAGGAGCCACTAACCTCCAGAAATGCGCAACTCAGTCCAGGAGGCTAGTGCTCAGCCAGAATGCAAAAATATAGAGAGGAATATGAGCCTTCCTTCTCTAGACTGCGGAATGCAGCCTTGGTGAAGGTAGAGACTGGGCCAAGGTTGGCCCGACTCACCAATGGGAAGCTGAAAGCAAGTTAGTCGATGAAATGCATGGTGACACTAAGTGATAGCATAAGTGATAAATAGTGCATTCAAAACATGAATGCAAGATTGAGAAAATAGATCAACATGCATGTGGGTGAGGTCATTCACTGGTTAGGTGAATGTCTGTGCAAAATAGTTTCATTCATGCAACAATAGTGAGATAGAAACAAAAATTGAAATAGAGCTAGGACAAGCTATAATATATGTAAACGACAGAATGCATCGAAATAAATCTAGCAAAAAACACTCACACAAGCGAATACACAAAAAGCGACAGAAATGCAGCACAAAGCATGGGAAGCAAGCTTACGCCAAAATAGATAATTTGAATGTGCCAGCTATTCCTAGATGTGATGTGGTATGCCAGAGCTACAAGGTTGATGTGAGGAATGAGCTCTGCAGCATCTGGTTGATGAGTTTTGATAACATCGAGGTTATGACGCTCTTACACAAATCTAAGGGGAAGTGACACTTGGAGGGAGATTTTGGAATTACTCCTTACATGTAACCTCCAACTGCTAAACATAGATCCCTGAAACAAGGGATGATTTTGCATGTTTCCTTCAAAAAAGCAGCCTATACATGCAAATCTTTTTTTCTCAGTCCTGGAGGGAACCGATCAAATCAACTACACATGCAAGAAAATTCTCGACTGCTGGAAAAAAATACTCATTCCTAACTATAAACTAGGCTGACTGCCCAAGGGGATTACACAATTTTTGGGCCCAATAGTTGATTCCTACCCAAATTTCCACAAATCCTGGGTTGAACTACTTGTTGATGGGAAAATTTGTGCAATTCCTGCTGGGAGGGTTCACTGGCAGGATTGCGTAATCCAAGAGACCAATTGGCTGTCAGAGAGAATAATGCAATTCTTGGAGGGAAAGGTTAGTTTCCATCCATAAATGCACAAATCTCATTGGAAATCTTCTCAGCCTGCAGCTAGACCAAGTCCAGATGAGAAGCTAGTGAAGGGAAAAGATCAAACTGTGATCAACAAGCTACCTTTGAGAAAGAAAGACACTGAAGCTTGAGGACTTGATGAAGCAAGGCAAGTTGTTGTGAAAGTTGGTCGGTAGGCTCCTAAATAGGCTAAGGAAAAATTTTGGAGGGTGGTTGTAGTGGCTACAACACTTGGCGACACACTGGTAGAACTCTAGCTCTTTGAATGGACCTTGTTCGTGAAAAGCAAGTCTAACAATTCCGGAAGTATTGTTCAGTTCTTAGCTCATATTGGTTTCACACTAACTTGATTGTAAGATGTAGAATTTTCCAAACTCTTGGTCGATTGATACAAATTCCAAACCAAGGCAACACAATTGTTTCAGTTGGGGTTGAGGGGTATATAGGTGCACAAGCAGTAGAGCTGTTAGAGTCTTAGTTTCATCTCTGGTGCTGGTCCATGGGAACAAAAGCATGGCTCCACTATCAGTGAGCCTAGTCAATACCCTGGCGGAGTTACATGCATCACCTCCCTATGTAGGAAGCCTTTCTCTGCATTCACCCTATTCATTTTTCATTTTTCATTTTTGACTTTTCATTTTTTCATTTTTTCATTTTTACTGTGCATAACACTTATCCATTCCAAAGGTGGAAGAGGGATCCTAACTTATTGAGAGAAAAGGAGGTTGTTCCAGCAAAGAAGTATTTTATTATATCTCTGACGTGCCTATTAAGGTTTTCCCCATCACCTTACTCTACTTGACTAAGCTGACAAGGTTTAAGCCAAAAACAATCTACTAGAGAAGGTGACACTAGTTAACATGCAAGCATTGTGTTTACACCAAGGTTCACTTCGAATAGTACGTATTTTCCTACGACATATCATATAATAAGAGTAACAAGTTCATCATATAGAAGAAAGATGATAGATAACCAATTAGTGCTAGTTGTACAAACCCTCTTGTACTTTTCACAACTCATTTCATGAGTCACACATTGTTTCATGCAAACTAACCTACGAATGAAGGAAACAAACAACAAAGAAAAGAAAGAGCTGAAATAAAACTGAAATAAAAACAAGTAAGAAAATAATCAAGCACAAAAACAAGCAAGCAAAACATGTAAGCAAACAAGCATGCAAGCAAACAACTGAAAGAAAATAATACTCCTACTCCTATACTAACAATGCATGGGCCTAATCAAGTGAAGTGATACTTCCAATGCAACCATCAGAGCATTGGTACATCCATGTGGGTGAATGCTTGGTCCGCGAGTAACCGAGTTGTGCGGACCAGCATACAAGAAATAGATGACAGTGAATATAGGCACACTTCATGTTTCAAAGTTCCCTCGGGACATAAGTGAGTGCATGTGCATGATGCATAGTACATGGACTTATCATGGTGTTGTGTGACACTATGTGCAATTTTGAAGAAAAATAACACTCTTGACTAAGACATGCAAGAAAATGAAAGAAACAAAGATAATGTGTGTCACGCACAAGTGCTTTAAATGTAAGACTCCTCCAGTGCATGAGCAATGGGATCATGCAGTTCGAGTGGAGGAAGTGTGATCCGTGTGTGAGATGGATCTTGAATGCATATAGATGAGCGATGAGGAGCCTTGGGTGATTGAACAATTTCATGATTGGAAGTGAGACTAACCCCAAGAGAGCAAGGACCTGACATAACCATCAGCTCGGGCTGAAGTTCCTTGACAATATTGGGTGTATCAACTTGATCATCTGGTAAATCATCATAAATCGGTGGCTTCAAAAGATCAATTGCGATATATTCATGATCGTGATAAAAAATGGAAGAAAATGGATCATGACTGCCACGATCAGGGAAATCAATGAATTCTTCAGTATCCTCATGATCGGATGAATCAAACAAAGGGGTAGATGAAAAGCAAATGAACTCATCCTCTATGTTTCTGGAAAAGACGGATGAAGGATCAAGTAAATCTTCAATGAATAACTTATCCTCTCCGTCATCGAATGATGGGCTAGCATCTAGTGAGTCTTGCAAGTGATCAATAATGGGTGCATCCGTAGATGAAGACACACATAAAAAATCATGGATGACAGGTTCACTAAAGAATCTAGGAAGGAATGGAGGGGGTTCAGATAGAAGGGGGTCATCCTTCACCAAGTGTTGATGTTCAAGCTCCCACTCATACTCTTCATGAATGACAATGCATGTTGGTTGTGCAACACCAACTCGATGAGTGGGTCGTTTCTCATTCACAACAAGTGAAGAGTCTGGAATGGATGAACACAAGATAACATCATCTAGAGGAACACCTCTGTGCGAAGACAGAGGTCAAATAAAAGAATGCATATGGGAACTCAAAGGACTAACAACCAACTATGTGTGAAATTGAGTGGAGTGATGTTGGGAGGGTGTGAAGAATGAGCAGATGTACGAACATAATCCTTAGCATCACTTGGCGATGGTGAAACTATTGAATGAAAGGGACATAGATAGTTTGTTGAGATAGTGCTTGCTCTTGCATGGGATTATGCAGTTCCATCAATGAAGAAGTTTGAGCGAGGTTTGACATCAAGATTTCTCTTGGGATGGGCAGACTTCTTAAGGCAATACTCGAACCGGTCCCAAAGATAAGCGAACTTCATCTGGCTCTGTGGAGCTTGAAACTGTAAGTCATAGAAGTGCTGCCAAAAATCAATAACAAATTCATGCAGGGCCTTTCGTTGTTGTAACAGTTCCAGTCAAGATGGTTTGGATCAAAATGATGGAATGTGTCTTTAATAAGATGACATAAGTGCTAACATGAGTGCACGGTGTGAGCTGGTAGGCTAAGTACCCAATGGAACGAGGATTCGCGAAGTGTGAATGCAAGCAGTAGACTAGATTATTCGTCAATAAGCCTGTCTTCCTCACAAATCATGGAAAGGAAGTTATGTAAGTGTTCAGGCTAGGCCACTTCACCTTCACCATCATACGTGTGAGTGGACAAGAGATTGAAAAGATACCCCGAGATGGAGACATCTTCACGATTTGAAAAACACCTTGGGGGAAGAAGAATGCAAGATTCCATGAAAGATATGTAAAGGTTCAAAACTGGATGAGAGGACTTTGCTTGTCATCAGGCCCTCCTTCTGGTGCCAAAAATGTTGACGGTGTTTGACCTAGCAACATGTCAAGGTGATATCCTCGGTAAGAAGTCCCAATTAGACCTCAGATCGTTTGGTGTAGGAGTCCTAACAGTGGGTCGTAAGGTAATGACTTGACTGCAATGTCACACATGGGAAAGTAAGATAACTCTATCAGTAGCAAGGGTGTGAATGATACAATGAGTTAAGGAATGAGTATGAGAGGTTCCAACACTTCAAAGGGAGAGGAAGACGAAGGTGAGTTCCGGGTTGAAAGGGATCAGTCCCAACTCTACTAGGAACACAAAACACAAAGGACATGCACAGCTTACAACAGAGCAGTTGACGTGGATGCAACAGTCCCAACAACAAGGTAAGATAACTTGGACAACACTCGCGGATCAGTCTGAGATGAGTGTGATGGTTGATATAACAAGGTTTAGAGAAAGGTATGCTTGGTGTCTGACAGCGCAGTCGACATGGATGGTGACAACATTATCAACATATGCAACACATTAATAAAAAGATTCATATAATTTCATGTGAATTAGTTCATACACAAGTAGCTAAGTTAAACAACATATATCAATAAGGCAACTAGAGTAGTCCAACTACAATAACAACATATGCATGAAAATGTTCTACCTTTTATTATATAAAGAAGTGTAAGTCATAATCATACAATACACCATGTAAACTTAATAGCCCTATTAGTAGAACGTTACATCTACATCTACTTGCTCCTCCAAAGAGATGTACTAGCTCCGTGCAGTGGAGAAGCCAAGGCACATTATAATACTATCCAAGCCTTCTTCAAGATAGTCTTAGTAGAAACTTGCCTGACCAAAGGCCCTTACAATGAGTTACGAGGGACTATTTATAGCAAAGGGTGGGCCAACCCTTGAAATTCCCCTTTGTGACAATTCAACTACCCTCGTGACTCTTCACCTACTCTATGACCATTACATGCAACTGTTGACACTTACTTACACTTGACGTGACTCAACATTACATTACACATGTACTAATGTGAGACAAAATGGCTTGAGAAAGCCTTGCAAGACATGACTGATACTCGGTCCTCTATGGTGAGACCAACTCTTTGATGTTCTTGTGATGGTCAAGTTGGTGAGCTGATGCCAAGCATGGTCATCCCTGATGGTGTGCATGCACCTCATGGTGACATCTTGGTGAAGAGAACTCTTGCCTTCGTTGCCACTGGTGCATTGGTTCAGCCCCTTCATCCAACTCATCTGCTAACATGTGCATGGTCGTCTTGGGTATGGTTGAACCGGAAACACATTGATGCCTACTATTCGTGTTGATATCCAAGTGTGTTTTGGTGGTCATGTGCATCAACTTACCGAGGTAAATGTTCAACCCCAGTTGGACTTGCCTCTTGTCTTCTTCTTGGTGAGTGTGTTGAATGTGTTGGATCACATGTGTGAGCTCAACAACATGCATGCTGATGGATCCATTTTATGCGATCAACAACATTGCTCACCATATTTTCTCTGTGTCATCTGTTGGGATAGATCCTTAACTTGTACTGGCGTAGTTTCATTCATGAGTGCATGTTGTGCCCACTGCTGTTCATGTTCCTATGCAACTCATTGGTTTTTCTATGCAACTTCATCTTCTTCCTGAGTTGCTGCTTTAACACATGAAAATCCTTCTTTCTTCAATCTTCTACCTTCGTACAATCTTCATATCACACCGTCACTTCATAGGCTGAGTCTCCAAAGTTGCTTTCGTTATCAATGGATCTTCTTGATCTTGCAACTTTGCTCTGCCTCTATGTTGTCCATAACCTTCCTCTTCCATTTGTTGGGTTCGCTTCATTTGGTATGCTTCCTTTAGCTATTGTTCATGATGATGCTCACTGCAATGTTGCTCCTTGATGTCCTTGTCCATGAACAACTTGATGTCTTCATGAGTTGGTAAGTCCATGGACACTTGATCGACTACATCCCCAAGCATGTTCTGAATTGTGTCTTCATCTCTGCTCTCCTGGAAACCATTATACCTATACCGTTGAGAGGCAGATGAACACCTCTGACACATGGAGAAATGGAAACACTCATAGCAAGCAATCTATGAGTCAAAAACCAAAATTAACATGAGAACTAACTTGCAACATACATGGGTGAATGATCATGAAGGTTGTGCAATTTTGGCCGAGAAGTCGGGAGACCCACTATCAAGATTGCACAAGGCATAGTCTTGGCTACTAAGATAATCACTAACTACTGAAACTATGCAATGCACAGTCCAGTCGGGTCGTTGGCTGCTGGGATTGCGCAATGAGCAATCCCAGCTAGGAAGGATTGCTGACCTCCAGAAATGCGCAATTCAGTCCACGAGCCCAGTGTTGGGCTAAAATGCGCAAACCTAGAGAGGAAGGTGAGCCTTCCTTCTCCAAATTGTGCAATGCATCCTTACTGAAGGTAGAGACTGGGCCAAGGTTGGCCTGACTCGCTGACGGGCAACTGAAAGAAAGTTAGCCGATGAAATGCACGGCGACACTAAGTGATAGAGAAAGTGATATACAATGCATGTAAAACATGAACGGAGGATCGAGAAAACAAATAAACATGCATGTGGGTGAGGTCATTCATTGGTTGGGTGAATGTCCGTGCAAAACATTTTCATGCATGCGACAATAGTGAGATAGCAATGAGAATTGAAACAAATCTAGGACAAGCTAGAATATATGTAAATGATAGCAAGCGTTCAAAGAAATCAAGAAAACAATACTCACATAAGAGAATACACAAAAATGATAGAAATGCAACATAAGGCATGGGAAGCAATCTTACCCCAAAAAAACTGAGCTAAATGTGCCAACTACTCCTAGATGTGATGTGGCATGTCAAGGCTACAAGGTTGATGTAAGGAATGAGCTTTGCAACATCTGGTTGATGAGTTTTCATAAGATCGAGGTTATGACGCTCATGCCACAAAACTAGGAGGAAGTGACACTTGGACGGAGGTTTCGAAATTACTCCTTGTATGTAGCCTTCAACTAATAAAAATAGATCCTTGAAACAAGGGATGCCTTTGCATTATTCCTTTGGAGAAGTAGCCTATTGATCCAAAATATTTTTCTTGTAGACGTGTTAAAGAATTACATGCATAAATTGTAGCTTAACATAGAAAACTTAATGTGCACATGAGAGAAGAGGAGAAACACATAAATCATGAAAGAAGTCAACAAGAATTGATCACAAAGTTTGTCTCAGTTGGACTACATCTCCGGACCCTACTCGATCAATGGGGAGGCCTTCATTTATTAAGTAGCATGAGAAAGAAGAGTACAAGCATTAGTTACAAAAAACGAGTTTTATCCCCCCATACTGAAAAAATGGCTAAAAACGCAGTACTCTGATGGAGAAACGGATAGCACCATTGCATTCATGGCGTCGAGAAGTGTTGAAACCATATAAAATTTGTCAAATTCTGACAAAGTGAAAATTCGGCCCTCCTACAAAATTTTGCCACGAACTGCGTGTAGTACCTCCTTTGCCTGGGCGCACTCACAAACTATGTTTAAATATAAAATGGGTGGTGGATTCTTCAAGGAAACTGTTGTAGCATAGTTGGTGGAAATTCCGGCTAATATGGAGGAGGTCAGGCAGTCAAACCCCGCCTCCTCCTTTTTACATATAACAAATTCGTTTTTTAACACTTTACAAATGATTTTTTTTTTAATTAAAGTTTTTGGTTGGGTCAGGCCTACCTTGGGTGCCCGCCCACATACCTTCCTCCCACTGGCTCCATGCATTAAATGGCTAGTGGCTTGTTTTGGGTTGGGTCCATGCCCCAAGAGCCAGCCCACACAACTCCATTGTTTTGTTTCATGGTGTGGTTTGTTTCTTCGTGGGAGAGGCCAGGGGTTGTGGCTCGCCCCTCCACAACATATGATTTTTTTGATATGCAGTATGAGTTGGCGTGGTGGGCTTGGTGGCCCACCACCCCATTTTTTTATTTTTTTTAATAAAACCAAACTATGCATTTTTTTAAATTTGGTTTCAACACCTCTCGATGCCATGAAACAATTTTGTCAGGACTATGGCTGGAGTTGGCCGGATTCCATCTGCTAGAAAAGTGCAAATTGTGTCTTTTTTAATCCTACCTAGTCATCAAAAAGTTAACCCAAATTTAACTGCCTCTATCTCCTTCATCCGGACTCGGATTGGAGTGTCGTTCACACCGTTGGAATCAAGGTGACGAGCACTTCGATCTAATGTCAAGTTCATCATCTTTCCACCACTTTGAATTTTGAGATTTTTCCATGCCACTAGTGTCTGGAGATCCACTTGGATCACGTATGCATGTAATTTTGTTTTGCTCAGTCCATGAGGGAATCGGTCAACTCAGCTAAACATGAGAGCGACTGTTTGACTGCTGGAGAAAACTGCACATTCCTAACTGTCAGCTGGGCTGACTGCCCAAGGGATTTCACAATTTTTGGGCCCAGTAGCTTACTGCTACCTACATTTGTGCAAATCTTAGGCTAAATTTCTTGTTGATGGAAAGCATTGTGCAATTCTTGCCGGGAGGGTTCACTTGTGGGATTGCACAATATAAGAGACCAATTGACTAGAATTGCGCTATTCCTACAGGGAAAGGCTGGTCGCCCTCTAGAAATGCACAAACTTCACTGGGAAGCTACTTAGCCTACAACTAGAGCAATTCTAGATGAGAAGCCTATTAATGGAAAAGATCAAACTATGATTGATAGGTTGCCTTTGAACAAGAAAGGCACTAAAGCTTGAGGACTTGACAAAGCAAGGAAAGATGTTGTGAAGGTTGGTAGGGAGGCTCCAAAACAGGCTAATGCAAAATTTTGGAGGGTGGTTGTAGTCGCTACAATAGAGTACTAGGCTTCCTTATTGCCATAATTTTTCTTTCCATTTTTCTTGCCAACCTGAATGCCTTCTCCAATGAATCAAGTTCCAAAAGGCGAACCTCATGTTGGATGTTATCCTTAAAAGTCCCTATGAACTCATCAATCCTATGCTCGTCTATAATATATTTTACCCTTATATTCAATTTTTATAAGTCCTCAATGTGCTCCACCATTGGACCCTTTTGTTTGAGATGTATCAATTGGCTAAAAGAGCTGTTGTTTTTTGTACCCTCATAATGTGCTATCATTTCTTCCCTAAAAATTGCCCAAAGGACAATTTGTTTATGAGAGCAAAGTCATCTATACCAAACAAACTGATTTGGTTCCAAATATAAAGTTGCAATGCATACCCTTTGTGTGTTTTGCACAATATGGAGATCAAAATATTGTTCCATCTGTAGTATCCATGTTATGGGATCCTTGCCATCAAAATTCCTCATATTGATCTTTGGAACATGGTTGGTCTTCAATCCAACGTTAAATGCTATGAAATCATGACTAACATTTCTTTTTTTCTCATCATGAGTTTCTTTTACTACCCTTTCGTCATTAGTAAGCATTTCTTGTAGCTAGTTTGTCAAATTTATCTTCAAATATTCCATGCTAGGCCCCTATACTACTAGTGTAACCCCTTATTTTTATTAGTACAATCCCTTTATTATATTGTTGTGCCCATTTAGTCCCCATATTTTTATTATTGTGCCCCATAGAAGCCCACTACTATTATTATTATGCCCTTACATTATTATTGTTTTGTCAGCTCTAATTATATTATGACCCCTTAGACTCCTATATAAAGAAAGGAGGCCTTGTCATTTGTATCATCCAAGAATTGTTCATTTGTGTAATGTAAAGGAGGTTTCCCCCTTGAAGAGGCTTATTTCTAAGGCATTGATCTATCTTTTCTATCGTTTTGTGAGTTGATTTCATAACATTTGGTATCAGAGCTATGGATTCTAGGGTTTCACTACTCCAGATAGGTCATTGTGGAAATTTTGCTATAACATTTTTGCTATGAAGTTTAGAAGCTAAAAACAAACCCATTTGAGAAGAAATTGTTCTGAACCTCGTGTCCAAAGTTGAGATCTTTTCTAGCTATATTTTTGGAGATATGATCTGAGGGAGTTAGGGTTTTTACAAGCTCCAGAATTTCATCTCAAACAGGCCATCATGGAATTTTCACTATAATATTTGTTCTACGAAGTTTCACACTGTGAAATTAAAATCCATCTGAAAAGAAATCTTGGTGAAGCTCGAGTCTGAATTTCAGATCTTGTATCGCTATTTTTTAGGCGATATAATCTACAACATTTAGGGTTTCTACAGGCTCCCGAATTACATCCTAAACAAGTGACCTTGGGAAAATCGTCATAACTTTCTCTTTGAGAATCAAATGGAAAGTTTGCAAGACGTCTCAGAAAGAGGATGGACTTTTTCAAGTCCTAAGGTTGAAAGAGTGACCCTCCTAAAATAAAAAAAAGCTAGATGAGGAAGTCTGATGGCAAGGATTCGGTAAATTGGAAACTTCAAATGGAGTAATATTTTGATCTACATGGCATACCATTGTTACAAAAGGTACATATTGCATCTAATTATTTAGAACTGGATCAATTTTTATGGTATAAAAGGCTTTGTTCTTGTAAACCACTTGTTACATGGTCAATTTTCATGAAGGAAATGATAGCACATTATAAGGATACAAAGAGCAACACCTTCTTTAGCCTATTGATAAATCTAAAACAAAAGTGTTCAATGGCAAAGAATATTGAGGACTTTCAAAAATTGAATATAAGGGAAAAAGATATTCCAGAGAAGCAGAGGATTGATGTCTCCATAGGGAATTTAAAGGATAACATTCAACATGAGGTTCGTCATTGGGAACCTGATTCATTGGAGAGGGTAAGAAAAGTGAAAAGCAAAATTATAGCGACAAGGAAGTCTACCCCTCACAACTATAAAGATGGAAGTATTGTTTCTCCTATCCTTCCACAACCTACAAGGTTGACACCACAAAAATTGGAAGAAAAAATAGCAAAATTTCTTTGTTATAATTGGATAAAAAATACACTAAAGGTCATAAGTGTGTTGAGAAGAGATTATTTTACATATATTATGAAGAGGAGGAAGAAAAGGATCAAGAAACATTAACATAAGGGGATATACACGAGGAACCAATACCAGAGAAAGAAGAAATGAATCCGACCATATATTGTAAAGTATTGGCAAGAATTACCACTCCTCAAACTCTCAAGATAGAAGGACATATCAAGAAGAAAAAGGTTCAAGAAGTGAAAAATCACATTGAGAAAGAACAAAAAAATCCAACCATATCTTGTAATGTATTGGTCGGAATTACCACTCCTCAAACTATCAAGATAGAAGGACATATCGAGAAGAAAAATGTTCAAGAAGTGAAAGATCACATCAAGCATCAAGAAATGAATCTGACCATATCTTGTAAAGCATTGGAAGAAATTACCACTCCTCAAACTCTCAAGATAGAAGGACATATCAAGGAGACAAAGGTTCAAGTAGAGAAAGATCACATCGAGCATCACCAAAAGGTTCTCAAACTTTCAAAGGGTAATGCCACTTTGGTGTAGAATCGAATGAAACAATAGGTAGATCAAAATTGCAGTGAAAAAGGTTTTTGATGTAGGTGATTGGGTATTTTCATGGCTACATCTCAAGAAAGCTATTTATGAGAAGGAAATGTTGGCAATACTACATGCACTTAAGAAATGTTGGCCTTACCCAATGGGAAGACACTTCAAGGTAAAAATGGATCATGATAGTCTTAAATACTTTTTAGAACAAATATTATATTTAGAAGAATAGAAAAAAGTGTCACAAATATGTTGGGTTATTAATTTGACATCATCTACAGAAAAGGGAAGCAAAATTTTGTTGCAGATGAACTCTCAAGAAAGGATGAGGATGTGGAAGCATCATTTTATGTTATTTCTATCATCCAACTAGATTGGATAAATGAAGCAAGGGATGAATGAAATAAGGACGAAGAAGTTTTGCCACTCATTAAAAATTTGCAAAAGATCCCAATTCAAACAATCTTGCAAAAACTTGAAGAGGAAGGAAAAATCATATTGGAACTTGGAACAGTCACAGAAACAAGAATCCAACAACTACAAAATCAATCAATTTCAGAGTACCTCATCAAGTGGAAGAACTTACCCTCTAAAGATTCCACATGGGAGGACAAGAATTTTATAGAGAAGCATCCAGAACTACTCAAGCGTTGAGGACAAAGAGGGGCATGTTAAGCCCCTACACTACTAGTGTAACCCCTTATTGTTATTATTATAATCCCCTTATTATATTGTTGTACCCATGTAGTCCCCATATTGTTATTATTGTGCCCTTACATTATTGTTATGCCAGCTTTGATTATATTATGACCCCTTAGACTCCTATATATATAAAGGAGGTCTTTCATTTGTATCATCCAATAATTGTTCATTTGTGTAATGTAAAGGAGGTTGCCCCCTCAAAGAGGCTTATTTCTAAGGCCTTGATCTATCTTTTCTATCTTTTGTTAGCTGGTTTCATAATAGTGGGTATTCAATCCAACGTTAGAGTCTATGAAATCATGACCAACATTTCTTTTCTTCTCATCATGAGTTTCCTTTACTACCCTTTCATCATTAGTAAGCATTTCTTATGGAAACTTTTTCAAATCTATCTTCAAATATTCCATGTTTCCTTTCCATTTTATTTCTTTGGGGCATCAATTAATGATAATTATGCTTCACTATTCCCTTTGAGTCACTTAAAACTAATTTTTCAACCCAAACTTGTGCAAAATTTTAAAAATATTACACTCTTTTTTTGCTTTGTAGGAGCTCAATATTGAATCTATTGTATCTCTATAATTGCTAATCTCCAAGGTTTGAAATTTCATCATGTGATATTCCTATTACTCTTATTTCCAATCCCACCAGTCAGATTGAAATCAGAGTCTCCAAGAAAGAGTTATGTCCAATCTCCCAAGATGACCAATTATATACTTTTTCAGTAGAGTGAACTTGTACAAAGTGCCACATGTCACTGTTTCAACCTTTGGGGCTAAAAACAATACACAAAAAACTAAAGTTTGTCCTCTTGCTGTAACTTCTTACAAAATTGAAATATGATTCTTAGAGAGAAAGTTATGACGATTTTTCCAAGGTTTCTAGGTTGGGATGTAATTCAGGAGCCTACAAAAACCTTAATTTCCTTGGATTATAGCTCCAAAAATATAGCGAGAAAAGATCTAAAATTCGAACTTGAGGTTCATCGTGATCTCATCTCTAATGATTTTTAATTTCAGCATCTGAAATGTCGTAGAAAAAAAGTTATAGTGAAAATTTCGTGATGACCTGTTTGGAGTAGAAAAACCCTAGAATCCAAAGCTCTAATACCAAATGTTATGCAACCAGCTCAAAAAATAGAAGAAAAGATAGATAAATGACTTCAAAATCAGCCTCTTCGAGGTGGAAACCTCCTTTACATTAGACAAATGAATAATTCGTGGATGATACAAATGAAAAAACCTCCTTTCTATATATAGGAGTCTAAGGGGTCATAATATAATCAAAGCCAACATAACAATAATAATATAAGGGCACAACAATTACAATAGTGGGCTTTTATGGGGCACAATAATAACAATATGGGGACAATAGGGGCACAGAAAGAACAATAAAGGCTACAATGACAATAGTAATGGGGGAATCACTAGTATTATAGGGACCTAACAGTACCTATTTGTAACATGCAATTAAGAAATATCTATTATATGCAAACTTAGGAAGGATTCTATGATCCCATTTGAAACCATATGCCATAGACATGAATGAGTGTAGGTCTATCTTGTTGTGAATATTTTCCTTTATCCTCTTGAAATTTCACTTATTCAAACAAAAATAGATATATATTAGCATTAATCATCATCTTCCTAACCCAAATAAAATAATATTGAGCTCTATATAAGTAATCAAAATCCTTATTTTTCTAAAACACAATATACCATCTTTGTACTAAATCAATGTTTGGGTTTGCATCTAGTGCACATGTTCCCAGCATATAACCATGCAATGCAAAATGACGTTGGGGTTAACCAGCATATACCCACAATATGCATATTAAAAATGCATCCACAACTACCCCAGGTATTTAACTCTACAATGGAGTCAAATCTTCAACCATACAATGATTAAGGCCCCTTTTAGCATGATTCCTTTGTATCCAAACTCAATCACTCTACCTAAACCTTTCTATCGAAACATTATAACCCTTCATAACATTCATACACTCTTTAAGCCTGCATACATATATTCAACCCATTTATAATTGGACTTAACCACAAAACCTTCTTAATTGCATGTATATAACCTTTTCTTCTTAACATTGGTTATATATGGTTAATACATACAAACTTACCCATCGGTGCTATTTCTCTTTATGAACCATTTACAAAGGAAAAAAAATATGCAAACACACCTTTCAGCCTTTAGTATGATCTTTACACGCTTCACGAGGTCCCACCCTTATTGTTGATCGCAATTGCTATCGCCTCCTCCCCGGCACCACAGATATGCCTCCCTTCCGATATGCGACTATTGTGTTAGCCTCCTGCTCATAGCAGGTGTTCATCTTTCATGATTGACATTTTTACATGCCAAATATGTCATACTTTGCAGGCTGCAATGTTCCATATTTGCTACTGAGGCCAAATAAGTGTCCATGAGAGTGTGCTAGTCCAAGTGCCTCTGTTGTATTCCAATTTTGATGAGTTATTCCATTTTTGAAGAATTTTCAATTAAAGGGAGGTCCAAACAGCTTAATCTTGGTCTCCCTAGATTTCAATTTCATGTTGTAGAATATAGAGAATCATTATCTATCCAAACAACTTAATCTTGGCATATTCTTAGATAGGTAGAGAAGCAAGGGTGCTCAACAGCCTAATCTAAGCCCCTGGATGAAATAAGTATAGATGTAGATAGGAGGTCAATTAAAATAAAAAAAGTTGAAAAGTTGGGTTGGCTAGTTCAAGTGCACCCAAACCAAAAGAAGAAAAAATGCTAGGTAAAGTAGGTTGGGTAAGTAGTTTTGTGGTTGAATAAATCAAGCTATGTGATCCATTTCATATTTATCATAGTTTTGTGGCACTTTCTCATTTTGATCAGATCAGGCAAGGCATATCTAACTCCCCCTTCTTCTTATTTCCCAAATCACTTACTAACATGCCCTTGAGGACCTTGGGATTTTCCCAACAAGTCCTACTTCATCTCATTTGTGTGAAATGTCAAGTCAAGTTTTGACTTTCCTCAATGAAAAGAAGCCACATTTCTTCTGTAAAATCATTTCTCCATATCCTATTCAAATCACATATCTAAGTTCCATATCTTGAACTTAGCATCATCTCACTTACATTTCCATTTCACCAAGTCATATTAATTGCTAACTTTATTATGTAACTCCCTATCTATCTCCCCTTCCCCTACTAAAACTATGTTAAACAACTCCCCTATATACTTATCCCCTCCCTGTGGTTGAAAAATAATGATAAAGTATCCCTTGGGAATTACTAAGTTTGCCTGAAACTTAGTAAGAACACTCCTTTTGTCTCAAAAAAATAGTCTTTCAATGCCTTTGGACTCCTTCCATGGCATAAAAACCTCCCTCCGATCTCATATTTTCCCTTTTCCCTTCTTAAAAAACCACTTTCCTAAAGTTTCCCCCCCCCCGCCGAATTAAATAATCAATAAAGGCGCCGCGGGCCCCGTCCCTAACCTTCTGCCGTCTTGCCTGTCCCGCCAGCCATCCGATTTCTTGCGCTCTAAGATCTACGGTGGGCGGGTCTTTTCCCTTCTGAACCTGTCCATGGTTAGCATCCGGGAGATGGGCGGTTTTCCTGTCGTACTCTTGCCACGCGTCACACTCTCAACTGTGGCAGAGCCCCCTCCTCCCAAACCGCCTGTGCACAAAAGCGATGCGCCATGAAACCGGATACCACTTCCCCCTGTGTGACGTAAGTACCACGTCACCCTACTGATTCCCCCTGCATGACGTAAGCACCATGTCACCCTGCCACATCACCCTACGGCTTCCCCCTACGTGACTTAAGCACCACGTCACCCTGCTGACGTCATTTGCCATACTAGGTCCCATTGCTTACATCATGCTGACATCATCCACTGTACCACTGACGTCACCCACCGAAAAAGGGTGCAAAGTGCGAAATCAATGCTTAGGAAGCCCGGAATGAAAATCCGAGGTAGTTTTTGATGCGTGATTAGCGCTTAGCTAATCGCACATTGCTAAGGAAAAAAGGCCAAAATGGAAAGCCTCAGTTTGCAGCAGTTATTTTTGCCTTGAAAGGGAAGAAAAGGGGTGGTTTGTTAGTTTCGAGCATATCAGAGGAAATATGAAGCCCAGATTCAATTAAAGGAGTATCAGTGAAGCGGTAAAGAGTATCAGATCAACAATATCAAAGCAGCTGAACATTAAAAGCCTCCATCAAAGTCAAAGCAAGCGGCGAAGCCACTTAAGGCTCTCAGATCACAGTTAATGCACATCAAAGCCACTCAAGAGCAGTGGAGCAGAGACCAATGCACAGTTATGATAAATGGCCAGCGTATAACAGCAAAGGACAGATAGCCTCATTTTTTTGAAGCAACTGCCCCCAGCGCAGCATCAGATAGATATTTTTACATTACTTGCAAGAGAAGTTAGATTAACTGCATTTATTTCCTTAGATCCTCTATAAGATCTATTTTTGTAGATATTTTGCCTATAAATACAGCCCTGAACAATGTAATAAGGGTTGGTGGGTTGTTTGGTTGATCTCTCATTTGAGATTTGTGCTGTAAATATTAAGAACTTTTGTAATCAAAGATTGCTGGAATGTTTGCATCTGAACTTACTAGTTGTGCTTTTAATGGCTGAAGAGCATATTATGGAATTCTCGTGCTTGCTCATGGTTCAATAAGTCTTTCCTCCCTCTGTTTATTAGTTTATACATAGTTGTACCATCTATATATCATAATCTAAGTTGCAGGAAAAAGGAATAGATCAAAACTGGTTTTCATGCCCTCTGTGCTCAATTCTTGTAACTTTTCTATGTTTTCCTCTGAATCAGTGACGAATATGCCTTCTTAATTGAACATGTTTAAGCTATTTACTTCATTATATGAATGTTGTCTAGGAATTCTTCATTGCCCTATTCAGCCTTCATCCACTTTCCCTCTCTGGCTGGATGAGAGATCCTTAATTGCCTCTCATCCCCTGACCTCCATTTCATCCTTGTTCCAGCATAAATCATTGTGCCATGTGTAGCTATCATGCTCCATATTCCCCTCTTCTACCAAAGAAAACACACCCTTTAGTTCACATTCATTGACTCCATGCCCAATGGTTTGAAATTCTTACACTTTGCATTCCAACTCTGCCTGAATAGATCAAACAACCCATCAATCTAAATCAAAACCCATGTGCATCATATCTAGCCTAAAATCATCCCTTAAACAAAGCTAAATCCAAAAGAGAGAGCCCTCTCTGACTGCTGGTAGGCTAGGACCTGTAGTCCAAAGCTTGGTTTGTGGTTACCTCGGCCGTATTCCCTTAGGAGTCAAAGGGAACAACCATATTCCTTCATTATATGAATGTTGTCTAGGAATTCTTCATTTCCCTATTCAGCCTTCATCCACTTTCCCTCTTTGGCTGGATGAGAGATCTGTAATTTCCTCTCATCCCCTGACCTCCATTTAATCCTTGTTTCAGCATAAATCATTGTGTCATGTGTAGCTATCCTGCTCCATATTCCCCTCTTCTTCCAAAGAAAACATACCCTTCAGTTCACATTCATTGACTCCATGCCCAATGGTTTGAACTTCTTATACTTTGCATGTCAACTCTACTTGAATAGATAAACCATCCCACTAACCTAAATCAAAACCCATGTGCATCATAACTAGCCTAAAATCATCCCTTAAACAAAGCTAAAACCCAAAGAGAGAGCCCTCTCTGACTGCTGGTAGGCTAGGACATGCAATCCAAAGCTTGGTTTGTGGTTACCTCGGTCGTATTCCCTCAGGAGTCAAAGGGAACAACCTGAGTGATAACATAATGGCGACTCCGCTGGGGAAAATCATCTGTTCATCACCCTAAATCCCCATTTTTGATCAGTTTACCTTTCGAATAAGTCTTAAACTTGTTTTGAAAATTCCTAAAAAAATAAAAAAATCTCAAAAATATTTTGTTTCTTATTGCATAGTAAGTCCTGACCTATGTGGTGGACAGAGATCAGGCCCTTCAAAGTTAATTTACTTATCCACCTGGCGACTCCACATAATCCTCATAATAAAGACTCTGCTGGAGAAATGAACCCAACAGAAATATATAAGCATATCAGGATTTTGACCTGGATTACTATCCAAGAGGTCATGTTCTTTCTCTTCCATAAAATTTTGTTGTGTATATTGTATTTTAAAAACGATTTTAAATTAGATTTTCATGATTTTCCTTTTGAAAATGTAGTTGAAAAGCCTCCGTGCACATTAGAACAGCAGCCTTTAAATGCTGCTAAAAATCATCATATAGCCAAGGAGGAAACAAATGTCAAAGCCAATCATTCTATCCTTGTTCATATCGAGCCCATTTAGCCAATCCCTTTACATAATCTCGTGCCTCGTAAGGTTCCTGACAGATATAAGCCCCTTGTTTTGCCCCTCGTGCTTAAACCTCTGCCCAAAAATCATCCTGAGTATCTCCCAAGATTTGATGGAGAGAATGGTATTACTGCGCAAAAGCATATCCAAGCCTTTGAAGACTATCTTAATATATTTGCAGTGGAGGATGAGGATGTTAGTCTCAGGTTGTTTGCCCTTTCTTTGCAAAGCGAAGTTAACACTTGGTTTAAAGCATTGCCTGAGGCTAGCATCTCTAATCTTCAGCAATTTTCCAAGCTCTTCCTTGATAGATGGATGATCAAACTTAATTTCCTCTTGCTCATTGAAGAATATAATCAGCTAAAAAGAAGTCCAAATTAATCTATTCAGCAATTTTGTGATCGATTCAATCAAGTTTATCATTATATCCCTTTGAATATTAGACCCCCCTGATTTAGCTCTATTGCATTATCCAAGAGATTTTGACCCAGAAATAAAATTTCGTTTAAGAGAAAGGAGCCCATCCACTATGAAACAAATGCAGGACATGGCAGTGGACATAGAGGCAAAACTCAAGATCAGAGATGAAAAGCGCAAAGTGGAGCAAGAAGAAAAACTTCATGGTTTGTTACAAAAGTCAGAGGAAATGATCAAAATGAAAGTGGAATGTTTGGAGCAGCAGAACACGTTTGTTTTGCAAGAGGAAAGTAATGAAATTCATGAACAAACCTACCACAAAACAAATGACATATTCGTACAGTCATACATGATGGAGCAGTCTTCGGATATACTATATGAATATAACAGCTTCTCTTCTTTCAACTGCTTGCCAAAATATGATGAGTATGATGATGATGATGAGCCTAATTACCAAATCAGCCTTTCAGAGGAGTCAGAGCCTATTTTGGCAGAAAGCCCAGTTCAGGTTCAGTAGCCTGAAATCAATGATCAACGTGCCTATCTCAGCCATGAAGAAAAGGAGGAAAACGCAGAAAATTTTGAAGCCAACAAAGGAACTTTTCCTTTTTGTGTTGATTCTTTTCAATTTATTAAGGAGAACTATCATGCAGTTAATAAGCAAGTATCAGCAAGTGTTGATATTGATCATCTGGAGGAAGGCCAAATCATTGTTCAAAATATATTGCATCTATTTTTGCAGCCCCAAAGAGCCATCAAATATCAGATTGAGGAATATTTGAAAGCGGCTATTCGTGACCAAGTGATCCAAGTCGATCCCCTGCCTCTTTGTTTTCAGTCATCTGAGATTTTCGAAGAAGAACAGGAGCAGCCTGCACAGATCAGTCAAGGGCCATATGAGCCTGCTTGTAATAAATTGCAAATATTAGTTCAGGTTGTATATGATTCATGTGCTGACAGGGTGTATGATGAAATAAAGAAGTGCTCTTCTCCATTAGCAGTTTGTGTGCCTCAATATCAAGATGTTGATGATATCCAGTTTCCAAGGCATGATAGTGATCCCAAACTTTTGTAAAGTTCTTCAATTCATCCCAGCAATAATGCATATATGTTGCAGAACCCTTTTGTATAGTTTCTTGTTTCAGCAAAGAAGGTCAGTAGTTTTCTGATCTTCTCAAAGATTAACAAAGCCATATCAGATTACAAGATCTCAGTTTTTCTCGCCAGCAAGCACAAGCAACAAAGCTCACCGATTTTTATAATGCTTAAGTGGTTGCATTAGTTATTTAATTTCACCTAACAACAAAGTAAGTGTTGATGAGAGTAGGTAGGTAGGATTTTAGTTTTCTGTTTAGATAGCAAGCTTGCTACAGTTGAAGCCCGAAGTGAAGGTCCTACGCTCTTCAGGTCTGTTGTCATGTTCATAAATAAAGCAGCCAGCAAAGGGAAGTTTTCAGAGTACAACAAAAACTAAAGATTAAGGCATTCTGACCTGTTGTTCTTAACTTTTCACAAGGAAAATCCATCCCCAAGTGGAGCCACTGTTAGCCTCTTGCTCATAGCAGGTGTTCATCTTTCATGATTGACATTTTTACATGCCAAATATGTCATACTTTGCAGGATGCAATGTTCCATATTTGCTACTCAGGCCAAAGAAGTGTCCATGAGAGTGTGCTAGTCCAAGTGCCTCTTCTGTATTCCAATTTTGATGAGTTATTCCATTTTTCAAGAATTTTCAGTTAAAGGGAGGTCCAAACAGCTTAATCTTGGTCTCCCTAGGTTTCAATTTCATGTTGTAGAATATAGAGAATCATTATCTATCCAAATAGCTTAATCTTGGTAGATTCTTAGATAGGTAGAGAAGCAAGGGTGCTCAACAGCCTAATCTAAGCCCCTGGATGAAATAAGTATAGATGTAGATAGGAGGCCAGTTAAAAGAAAAAAAGTTGAAAAGTTGGGTTGGCTAGTTCAAGTGCACCCAAACCAAAAGAAGAAAAAATGCTAGGTAAAGTAGGCTGGGTAAGTAGTTTTGTGGTTGCAGAAATCAAGCTATGTGATCCATTTCATATTTTCAAGTGTTATATTCATCCAGATCACAGTTTTGTGGCACTTTCTCATTTTCATCAGATCAGGCAAGGCATCTCTAACTCCCCCTTCTTCTTATTTCCCAAATCACTTACTAACATCCCCTTGAGGACCTTGGGATTTGCCCAAAAAGTCCTAATTTCAGCTCATTTGTGTGAAATGTGAAGTCAAGTTTTGGCTTTCCTCAATGAAAAGAAGCCACATTTCTTGTGTAAAATCATTTCTCCATATCCTATTCAAATCACATATCTAAGTTCCAAATCTTGAACTTAGCATCATTTCCCTTACATTTCCATTTCACCAAGTCATATTAATTGCTAACTTTATTATGTAACTCCCTATCTATCTCCCCTTCCCCTATTAAAACTATGTTACACAAATCCCCTATATACTTATCCCCTCCTCATGGTTGAAAAATAACCATAAAGTATCCCTTGGGAATTACTAAGTTTGCCTGAAACTTAGTAAGAACCCTCCTTTCGTCTCAAAAATCTCGTCTTTCAATGCCTTTGGACTCCTTCCATGGCATAAAAACCTCCCTCTGATCTCATATTTTCCCTTTTCCCTTCTTAAAAACCCACTTTCCTGAGGTTCCCCCCCCCGCCTAATTAAATAATCAATAAAGGCGCCGCAGGCCTCGTCCCTAAACTTTTGTCGTCTTGCTTCTCCCACCAGCCGTTCGATTGCCCGCGCCCTAAGATCTACGGTGGGCGGGTATTTTCTTTCCGAACCTATCGATGGTTAGTGTCCAGGAGATGGGCAATTTTCTCGTCGTACTCCCGCCACGCGTCACCCTCTTGACTGTGGTGGAGCCCCCTCCTCCCAAACCACCTGTGCACAAAAGCGGTGCGCCATGAAACCAGATACTGCTTCCCCCTGCGTGACATAAGCACCACGTCACCCTGCCACGTCACCCTACTGACGTCATCTGCCGTACTGGGTCCCATTGCTGATGTCATCCGTCGTACCGCTGACATCATGCTGACGTCACCGACCGAAAAAGGGCACAAAGTGCGAAATCAATGCTTAGGAAGCCCAGAATGAAAATCTGAGGAAGTTTTTGATGCGCGATTAGCGCTTAGCGAATCGAGCATCGCTAAGGAAAAAGGGCCAAAATGGAAAGCCTCAGTTTGCAGCAGTTATTTTTGCCTTGAAAAGGCAGAAAAGGGGTGATTTGATAGTTTCGAGCATATCAGAGGAAAGATGAATCCCAGATTCAATTAAAGGAGTATCAGTGAAGTGGCAAAGAGTATCAGATCGACAATATCAAAGTAGCTAAACATTAAAAGCCTCCATCAAAGTCAAAGAAAGCGGTGAAGCTGCTTAAGGCTCTCAAATCACAGTTAATGCACATCAAAGCCACTCAAGAGCAGTGGAGCAAAGACCAATGCACAGTTATGATAAATGGCCAGCACATAACAGCAAAGGACAGATAGCCTCATTTTTTTGAAGCAGCTACCCCCAGCGCAACATCAAATAGATATTTTTACATTACTTGCAAGAGAAGTTAGGTTAACTGCATTTATTTCCTCAGATCCTCTATCAAATCTATTTTTGTAGATATTTTTCCTATAAATATAGCCCTGAACAATGTAATAAGGGTTGGTGGGTTGTTTGGTCGATCTCTCATTTGAGATTTGCGCTGTAAATATTAAGAACTTTTGTAATCAAAGATTGTTGGAATGTTTGCATCTGAACTAGCTGGTTGTGCTTTTAATGGCTGAAGAGCTTGGTATGGAATTCTCGTGCTTGCTCACGGTTCAATAATTCTTTCCTCCCTCTGTTTATCAGTTTATACGTAGCTGTACCATCTATATATCATAATCTAAGTTGCAGGAAAAAAGAATAGATCAGAACTGGTTTTCATGCCCTGTGTGTTCAATTCTTGTAACTTTTCTATGTTTTCCTCTAAATCAGTGATGAATATGCATTCTTAATTGAACATGTTTAAGTTATTTCCTTCATTATATGAATGTTGTCTAGGAATTCTTCATTGCCTTATTCTGCGTTCATCCACTTTCCCTCTTTGGCTGGATGAGAGATCCTTAATTGCCTCTCATCCCCTGACCTCCATTTCGTCCTTGTTCCAACATAAATCATTGTGCCATGTGTATCTATCTTGCTCCATATTCCCCTCTTCTACCAAAGAAAACACACGCTTCAGTTCACATTCAGTGACTCCATGCCCAATGGTTTGAACTTCTTACACTTTGCATGCCAACTCTGCTTGAATATATCAACCATCCCAACAATCTAAATCAAAACCCATGTGCATCATATCTAGCCTAAAATCATCCCTTAAGCAAAGCTAAAACCCAAAGAGAGAACCCTCTCTAACTACTGGTAGGCTAGGACCTGCAGTCCAAAGCTTGGTTTGTGGTTACCTCGGTCGTATTCCCTTAGGAGTCAAAGGGAACAACCTGAGTGATAACATATTGGAACACATATGTTGGCATTTATACATTATAATCAGGACCATATATCTATAAGATCCATATAACTACCGCAACACAAAGGATTTAACGGGAAAGGCCCCACCGAAACACAAAGTTGGAACTCAAATCTTATAGACCCGGTATTATAAACGATGTCGGGCCTGTATCTTTCCACGAGACTCTCCTCTGAACTCCGATCGGCTATCACTATATCTGAGTCTTGGCCATCGATGTGTTGCATTCCATTGCACTATCCCTTTACATCTCTAATTTCTAACTTGCGATTAGATATGAACCGTAGATCTAGTCTCGATCTAATGGTAGATCTAGTCCCGATCTACCAGTCAACGATCAATCACGATTACTCATCGCAACTACCCAAAGCTCAGTTCTGATGGCTCTAAAAGGACTCCCGCCGATGCGATTAAATATCACCCGTTGATCTATGAGATCTAACAGCTGTTGAGCATCAATTTACACTTCTCCATTTGTTCCTTTCACTTGGAATTTTATGCTGTTTTCTTCAATTTCTCCATGGTTCAAGTTTTTCCTCTGGTTTCTTAAAAGGGCTTCATTCTTCTGCTGCACTGCTTAACTGCTTTGAGCTTTACTCCTTAGTTAATCCTCACTCTGTTATCTCTCTAGAGCTTCACTTTTCTTCATCAATTGGATTCAAAGACCCATTTTATGATTCCTTGGAACCATTTTATGCCTCTACGTATCCTTCAGAATTCTGCCTGCAATCCATTACAAAACTTATGAGTTCATAACTAAATTCAATCATTCATTATCCATTCACACATCTATACAGTTCCAAGATGAATCTCTGTTTATTAAAATGAACAATTAATTACATTTGAGACTCTTGGTCTCTCACACAGGCCTGATTTCTACTATTCGTGGCCTCATTCCCTCTACTCTACCCACAGGCTTACATTGAAGCCGAGAATGGTTCAGTTGAACTATTCCTGGGTTGACTCCTAAATCTAGTGAATGGACTCCTAGATACACTCTGCCCACATCTACTCTAATTAATTCCTAAAATCCCTCTCTTGTTCCTTGAATCATGGAACTGTTTAAGAGTTCTGATTGACTTTCGACTCTTGTCATTTATTCACCACTCATGTTCTCATTTATTTGAAAGCATCTACACATTTTCCCATTATCTAAGTAAATCACTTAAAAGCCTAAATATTACATTGACTTGAGACTTAGGAAACTGATTTCCCTAAAACACATGACCCCCTATGTCTACTAATTACAATGATTTTCTCTTGGGTTGAATGCTCTTGCATCAAACTCCTAAAGTAGAAAATTTTCATGATCTCCTAATCATGTGTCTTTTGATGTTTGTCTTCCTGGATCACACACTCTAGTTTGTAGTGGTCCAAATTCTCTGTACCTTTGTTGCTGCTATATGTCTGCTATCTTTTGCTCCATGTTCTTCTTCTTGTCAATCATCTTCAAACTCTGATTGATCATCCTTCCTACTGCTACCATTTTCCTCCATTTGAACTACAACATCATCAGCTGCCACATTTCTTCAATTTCCTTTTCCAACACATCTTTCGAATGGTCTTTACATTGCCACTTACTTCTGCCACTTTCTCTTTGTTCCAGGTTGTTGTTGTTGTCTTCTACACTGGCTTTGCTTGCTGCCATTGTAGAAATTGCTATAGACTTTGCCTCCACTTTTGTTGTATACATCACCTCCTCTTTTACTTTGCCTGCTATGTTGACTCCTATGCTAACTCCTATTTGGCTTGCTACCATTTTTGCTACCTCCCATCTTCCTTACCCTCTTTCATGATTAAATCATGACTCTCCAGTGCTCTCTCCAGCATTTTAACATATATGTTCCATGGATTAAATTTTCCCATGACATCTTCTTCTTTCATCTTTATTTTTCTTCTCATCTATGCCAATTCTCCTCCAACATCTGCAACTAAACTTGCATTTACAAACCATTTGTTAAGGTATAAAACATAAGGCCTCAGTGCCTCTTCTTTCTTTGGCAACATTTCAGCTTGATGCTCTACTTCTTTCCCCTTTTCTGTCAGCACATTAGTATGCCGATTTGAATTCTCATTAGAATTCATGAGACTATCAGTTAGTCTCTCTTCCACACCATCTATCCTAATGATGTCTTTCTACTTGGGTTCA
The DNA here is from genome assembly GCA_000404065.3 of Pinus taeda. Lineage (NCBI taxonomy): Eukaryota > Viridiplantae > Streptophyta > Pinopsida > Pinales > Pinaceae > Pinus > Pinus taeda. Next base: position 60,598 of record APFE031257211.1, read on the forward strand.
TAGTAGTGAACTTCTCCTCTCTTAACCTATTGCTGGTTATCTTCACTTTGAAATTTTTTGATTCCTACTGCCTCCCTTTCATCCTTACCCTCTTTCTCTTTAAGAACCTCCATACCATCTTCAAACAATCTCTGCTCAATCTCTTCGATCACATAATGATACTCATTCATGTTGTTTAATGAACCTACAAACAAATTATTACATCTTCCTGTCTCCATGACTACTTGAGATACATCTCCATCTTCAGAAACTGTAACTGTAGCTATTTTTCTATCGTCAGGTTCTCTCATCAGTTTCACAAGCAGTTTAATCTCTTCTTCACACTTAGCAAGCGTGTCATCACAATGCTCTCTTCTTCTAGCTTGATACTTCACATGCTGTGTTACAGTGTTAAAGCATTGTCTTCCTCTGACCCTTGTAATATCAAGGTCTTTCAGTTGTAACAAATCACTACTTTCCTCATTCAAGAGGTCTTCTCCATCATACATTGTTTTCCTAGAGTACTCCTCATTCTCTAACGCACATTCTTTCTCATTTTCCACTTCAGAGTATTCATCTTTTGCAAGATAATCCTCCAGACTTTTGACATCTTCAAAAGATTGTCCATCCTCTTTAAAACACTCCTTTGTTAGTGTTCCTTCTTCCTTTTCTAAGTCTTTTGCATAGACTTCTTCCTTTTTAACATCTTTTAGTAGATGTCCTTTTCCCTTGACTATCTCAACAGCTTCCATGGCTACTTCCACTGTGCCTATCATCATAGTGAATTGATGATCCTTTACTATTTTTCCAGTTAACATAGTCTCTTCTTATAGTTTTCCTTCAGTCTCTTACTGTTTACTTTCTCCAAGAGCTATCCTTTTCTCACCATTTGCACTAATATTCTCCTACATTTTTTCTGCATCCATAAAGAAACTATAAATCTTAAAAACAATTGATTCTATGGTCCCACTTGTTGTTTCAACCATCATATCTCCTTGTTGTTCCAAATCATTCATATGATTCAGAAATTCTTCGATGGTCTCTTCTTCAATATCTTCAAGCTCTTCACTTTGTTGCTTGATATCTTCCCCAACTGTATATGAGACTTATCTTTCTCATCTTCTTTCAAAATAAAATTTTGATTCTACTGGTATTTTTTCTTCTTCATGACAATATTAGTAAATTTTCCTTCTTTACATGTTTCTCCTACAAACATACACAAATTTTGAGTTTTAAAACCATGTGATAGTTTGGCTTCACTTGAAGTTTCAGTATTCAAGTCTTCATCTTCACTTTCTCCTAGAAATTCTCCTTGTTCTGGTTCACAAATGGATTCTTCCACTTCTAACTCAACTTCCTTGAGTTTTTGCTTCAACCACTTTACTTGCATTTGTTGTAGCCTTCTCTATATTTCATGCCACTTCATTGGCTTTTTCCTCAAGACCCAACCTAGTCTCTGGCTTTCCTCAAGCATTCTCCTTAGTTCATTGAGTTGTTTTCAACTCTGCAATCTCTTTGTCAACCTATTCTTGACTTACCCTTTTACCATTTTCCTTGGCATCCTCTTTCCTCATCTCTCTTCTATTGTGGCTTCTTTCTTAACCTCTTCTATGACTATCAGTATTCATCTTCTTCTCCTCTTTCTTCATGAGCTCTCACTTATCTGCAATAAGCCTCTACTACAGCTAGTCCTCCTGGCTACAATCTTACCTCACTAAGTTCTCCTCACTCACTCTTTTGGTAAGCATAGTTCCTCTATCTGGAACCTATTCTTGAGCAACACCTTAGCTCCTTTTAGGCTTCTGCAATCTCTCACTCTCTCTTGAGAATACTTCAACTGTCCTCTCTATCCAATATCTTGTTGGATTCTTCAGGTTCACTACCACTTCTTCTTTAGAGTATTTTCCTTACTTTATCTGCAACAAACAATCTTCAATTCAACTTTGAGATAAAAACACTTTGTATTGCATTCAAGATCTATGCATGATCTTGCTTCACCATTCTTCTGCACTTTGAATGGCTTGTCTTATGTTTGGTCTCCAAGTCCTCTTTCCTTCAAAACTTACATTAAGCAATCTTGCTTTTTCTTTCCTTCAAGAAATCCTCTGTTCCTGTCTACTCTAAGCCTCTACTGGAACTGTTACAATATCCCACTATAGTCTTTATCATTCAGTACATTACCTTTTCCTGTGTGCAAACTCCCTTTTGCTGAAATCTTTTCCCACTTTGATGTCAATTATGCTCTGATTACAAACCCTCTGCTCTAATACCACTAATGGTGCACGGGTTCCACGGCAATATACCCAGGATATACCCATAGTATGCATATTAAAAATGCATCCACAACTACCCCAGGTATTTAACTCTACAATGGATTCAAATCTTCAACCATACAATGATTAAGGCCCCTTTTATCATGGTTCCTTTGTATCATAACTCAATCCCCCCACCTAAACCTTTCTATCGAAACATTATAACCCTTCATAACATTCATACAACCCTTTAAGCCCGCATACATATATTCAGCCTATTTATAATTGGACTTAACCACAAAACCTTCTCAACCACATGTACATAACCTTTTCTTTTTAACAATGATTATAAATGGTCAATACATACAAACTTACCCATCGGCGCTATTTCTCTTTATGAACCATTTACAAAGGAAAAACATACGCAAACACACCTTTCGGACTTTAGTACGGTCTTGAAAAGCTTCATGAGCTCCCATCTTTATCGCTGATCGCAATCGTTGTCGGCTCCTCCCTGGCACCACAGATATGCCTCCCTTCTGATATGCGACTATCAGAACACATATGTTGGCATTTATACATTATAATCGAGACCATATAACTGTCGGAGCCATATAACTATCACAATACAAAGGATTAACGGGAAAGACCCACCGGAACACAAAGTCGGAACTCAAATCTTATAGACTCGATATTATAAACTTCATCGAGTCTGTATCTTTCCACGACACTCTCCTTCGAACTCTAATTGGCTATCGCTATATCGAAGTTTCATCCATCGGCTTGTCGCATTCCATCGCACTGTCCCTTTACATCTCCGACTTCCACTTGCAATTAGAACTGAACCATAGATCTGGTCCCGATCTAAAGGTCGATGATCAATCGTGATCGCTCATCGCAATTGCCAAAAGCTCGATTCCAATAGCTCTAAAAGGACTCCCACCGATGCGATTAAATCTCAGCCGTTGATCTATGATATCTAACGGTTGCTAAGCATCACTTTACACTTCTCTGTTTATTACTTTTTCTTGTAATTTTACATAGTTTTCTTCAATTTCTCCATGTTTCAGGTTTTTCCTCTAGTTTCTTCAAAGGGATTCCTTCTTCCAATGTGCTGCTCAACTGCTCTAATCTTTACTACTTAGTGAATCTTCGCTCTGCTATCTCTCTAGAGCTTCACTTTTCTTCCTCAATTGGATTCAAAGACCCATTTTATGATTCCTTGGAACCATTTTATGCCTCTGCGTATCCTTCAGAACTCTGCTTGCAATCTATTACAGAACCTACAAGTTCATAACTTATTACAATCATTCATTATCCATTCACACATCTATATAGTTCCAATATGAATCTTTGTATATTAACATGAACAATTGATTACATTTGAGACTCTCATTCTCTCACACAGGCCACGTTTCTACTATTCATGGCTTCCTTCCCTCTACTTTTCCTGTAGGCTTACATTTAGGCCCAGAATGATTCAGTTGAACTATTCCTGGGTTGACTCCTAAATCTAGTGAACTAACTCCTAGATACACTTTGTCCACCTCTACTCTAATTAATTCCTAAAAGCCCTCTCTTGTTTCCTGAATCATGGAACTGTGTAAGAGTTCTGATTGACTTTGGACTCTTGTCATGTATTCACCAATCATGTTCTCATTTATTTGAGAGCATTAACACATTCTCCCATTATCTAATTAAATCACTTAAAAGCCTAAATATTACATTGACTTGAGACTTAGGAAACTAATTTCCCTAAAACACATCACTCCCTATGTCTACTAATTACAATGATTTCCTCTTGGGTTGAATTCTCCTGCATCGGCATCACTTAGAAAGGTGATCCCCTCAAAATGGTTACAATATACCAAGGCATAAGATGAATACCAGGATACGGAAAAAGCCTAAATCTTCTAGAACTCAAGAAAATCTTGGGAAATTTTAATTGAGATTACTCCCCTAAAAAAACAAAAAAAATTCACCTTTTACTTGAACATGAAATATTGGATATTCTATATAGCTTTCAAAATATTATACTGAATCTCTCTTAATTATCTTCCTCAAAAAAAGAAGAAGAAGGATAATTACCTAGTAAGGATCGATATAATATGAAAATATCAGTACTTAATCCTCGAAGATAACCTTTCTTATGTTATGTAGCTTTTAGATACCTTCTAAAATGTTATGTATAATTTTTCTTAGTTATCTCATGAAAAATAAATGATTACCTAGTAAAAGTGGATAAAAGATAGAAAATTGAATACCTTATCCATAGGAAAAAGTTTGAACCCTCCATGTCTATATTCTCCATATATTTAACATCTCAAATCCATTATCTTTGAAACTTATAAAGTAATTCCTATGTGACATAGCAAATATTTTAGTAGTTTTGAGCAAGTCGAGTGTCATTAATGGGTGTGTGAAAAGCATGTACCTCCCCATCTTACGTCACTGTCATAAGTCTATTCTTAGATTCAAAATCATGGTCATGTCATTTATTCACTTAAATGAAATTGAAAAACTCCATTAATAAGCCTATTTAAACCAAGTATTCCCCTTGTTCAACTATTATTTTTAAAAGTTGAATATCACATATAATATTTAGAAAGTTCAAGTTTCAATTTTTGGAGGTCAATGACTCATTATATTCCCATCAAATATCAATTTTTCCCCTAGGCTAACATCTCTTAGTGACATTTATTTTTTCTTAGTTGACAACCCTTATTGATCATTATTTTCATACCATGTCTCAATCCTTCAATTGATAGTCTACAAAATTTTAAATTAAACATGTGTTACCTTAAGAATAAGGGTTACTAAAATGTTTTTCACATATTAGTTCAATAACTCTTTTTAGAGTTCCATGGTACACATTTAAAATACTAGGAACCAAGATCCATACATAATTATGAGTGGTTGATTGGATGACGAATTTTCAGCAAGATTTGGTAGAGAGGAGGTGTCGAAATTAAAGCGGGTGAGAAGAATGCATCATGTATATGGGACAAATTGGATACACCTTGTCATCAATGGCCAAGTTCAAAACAAAAGGTAGCATGTGGAAGCTTGGTGAGAAAAGGGGATATTGAATTTTCCCACCCTTGGCATAACTATGAGAGAATTAAGTTAGGGGAAGAGAAGTCAGAAATCAACATAAAATAAAGGTTAGGTTCCCTTCATCTATTGGAACAATTAAGTGATGTAGAACACAAATAATCTTTGGAAAAAACCTCCAAATGGATGATCCTGCCTAAAGAATCACTCCCTTTCTCGATTTAAATAAGAGAATGTTTCCTTAGAATGACTTATTTGATGACTATGGGTCTTTCTCAAGGAGTTTTCACTAATGGAATTAAGGATTCATAAACTTAAGACAAGATTTTTAAGAAAGTATGTAATATATGTCGATAAGAGTTCAATTAAATTTGGATTGGGTCATTTTTCATATTGAAGATGAAAAAAGTGTGAATGATTAAGAAGAAAACATTTCAAAATAGTTATTGATTAGAAATCTATATTTATTTTATTTTTATTTTATTTTTTTCAAAATTTTATAGAATTTTTACTTGTGATAGTGAATTATAGTCATTATAAGATTTTATTTTTTTTAATTATAATTAAACAATTTTTAAGATCGAAGATAGTTTAAGCAAAAAGAGACATCTAATTTTTTTTCTATAAAATTTTTAATCTATGTAATTCTTTTGTGTTTGTCTAACTATTAAGTAAACGATTTGGAAAGAGATGTGGTGACCTTGAAGAACAAGAAAAACAATGAGGATGAAGAGAATTTATTCCTTTAACCATAAAAGATAAACATAGAAAGTTAAAATGAGAACATAAAGAGGTGTGTGACCTTGAAGAACAAGGAAAACAATGAGAATAAAGAGAATGTATTCCTTCGACCATAAAAGATAAACATGGAAAGTTAAAATAAGAACAAAAAGTGGATTGAAAAAAATTGAGATACTTATAATGAAAATATGAGTATTATAATGATGCATATAACTCACTTTGTGTAAAATTATTGTTGCTCACCCATAATCTATCTTTACTGATTTAATAATTATAAAATTAATCTCAATGTTAATTCCAAATTTGGAATATTATTCTAATCATCTTACTAGTGAAGTGTTATCATAATGCTTATCATGATTATGATTTTACTAGCAAAATGCTTGGAAAAATGAAGGAGATAGGGTTTGATTTATTAATTTTAATTTAAATAAATTAAACATTTTCATAGGACATGAAATAATGGAGAAGATTGAGAAACACAATAGCTTTATCATCATGAATGTGATTCCCATGTCGACGTCCCAAATAAAATAATGAATAATTGGGTTCATAAATAATGTATAATTGGGTTCATCAATCTTTTTAAAACATGAGAGCATGAAAGGTCTTCCTTTTTTTTCTTATTCGTTTATTGTTTCCTTCTACAGCTTTGCTGTGGGAAGGAGATAAACTAATAGTGTAGTTAAAAAAATTTCCATTGTTTTTCTATCTAAGAAAAAAATAGATATGAACAAAATAATTGAAAATGACTTGTTGAAATATTTTCCCTTTCAATTTGTTATCTTTCCATAAACTTTTTTGACATTTTCTGAAAGAGAAAATAAATTAACAATCTATTTAAACTTATAATCCTTTATTAATGGTTATTCTAGATTACAAGTTCTAAATTTTTAACTTTGGAAGAATAATAAGTCGAGAGATAAGAAGGAAAACTAATGGGTTGTTTGCCCAAAAAAAGGCTATAAAGACCATAAAAACATAATTTGGAAATAAAATGATGAAATTTTTAAAGACAAAATTTGTGGATCATTTAAGCTAAATTTAATTTGTATAATGTCTAAATCAAAAAAATTGTGAAAATTTAATAATGTATATAAAAAAACCTTTTCTAATTAACATAAAAAAAATGTGAGAAATCAATAAAACCAATAATTACTTATTTTAATTCTAGATATGACATTTTTAAACATAAATATAACTTTTAAATGGTAAGAATCCTAAATTACAATCTGAATTAAAAAATATGATATAAAGAAGGTATGCAATAAACATTTATTAATAAAATATAGGAGATTATAACTAATCATTTCAAAAATGAATCATATTAACTAGTTTAAAACGTCAATCAAATACTAATAATATAATTAATCCAAAAAGCATCTCTCTACAATCTACACCTTTCTATAAACTTAAATTTAAATCTCAACACAATCTCTTCATAAAAATTGAAACATCAAATCTCACATTATTTATTACCATATTACCGTAAATTATTTGACAAGCCACTGTTTATGGCCATATTGCCACAAATTATTTGACAAGCCAAAATTGTATAGGTACCCTCAAATTTACACAGCTTATATGTATCCTGCAACAAACATATACCTAAATGCGAGTTCATATTGCTTAAAAATCACATCGTTATTTAATGCACAATGAAAGTTATGAAGATTATAGATACATGCATGTTTTTTTTAAATCTGGAAAAATATATAAACTATTATAAAAGGGCTACCTCAGTTTTTGGTTTAATTCCAATAATTTTTTTAAAGATTTGCCTTTTATGGCATCATTCAAATCTGTATATTAAATTTTGAAATAATATAATATATTATATATATATATATATAAATTTTAATTCTTTTATTAGATTTTTAAAGATTTCGTATTATCCACTCATAAATATAAATATATATATGACACCGTATCTTTTTGCTTTGACTTGTGCAATTGCAAAGAGTCCACCAAACAACTCGCAATGGGCTTTGCCTTTATATAGGAATATCAATATATTAATACGATTGAAGGTGGTGGCTTCATAAATAATGTACCTCGAAAATTGTACTCTATTAAATTGTCAAAGTGCTTTGACATTTTAAGAGTCTCGTTATCTACTCTTATGATTGAAGGTAGATTCTTAATTTAATTTAATTGCACGAGAGTAATGATGAGATACCGTAACCACAAAGATAAAGATAAAGATGTTGGTTTGATATATGATATTTTATTATTATGTTTTAAATTTAAATAATATGATATTATTATAAATAAATATATAGTTTCAGTGAGTTTAATGGTTAAGAGCATGTTTTTCTTCTTAAGAAGTCGTAAGTTCAAACTTAGGTGTACAATTTGTATGTTTTTGTAGATTTAGCAGTCAAATCTTTGCTTTAAATACATTAGTTAAATATAAATATAAATAAGATCATCATTTCATATATGAAAGAAAGATGTTAAGTGGGTTTATTCTTATTAGTTGGAAGAAATTATTGTGTCTGGCTTGAATATATTAGTTAAATATAAATATAAATAAGATCATAATTTCATATATATGAAAGAAGATGTTAAGTGGGTTTATTTTTATCAGTTGGAAGGAATTATTGTTATCCTCTCTGCTTATTTTATTCTATTATTGCTATAGTTTATTATCATAGTTGACCTGTTAAGTTCTTAATGAATGTATTATTATAATGATTTTGAGCTTATTTAATTAAATATAAATATAAATAAAATCATAATTTCATAGATATGAAAGAAGAATGTTAAGTGAGTTTATTTTTATTAGTTGGAAGGAATTATTGTTATCCTCTCTGCTTCCTTTATTCTATTATTGTTATATTATATTCTCACAATTAACATGTTGAGTTCTTAATGAGTGTATCATTATAATGATCTTGAGCTTTGGAAGGAATTATTGGTATCCTCTCTCCTTCCTTTATTCTATTATTCCACTCTCACAGTTAACATGTTGAGTTCTTAATGAGTTCCTAATGAGTGTATTATTATAATGATTTTGAGCTTTGGAAGGAATTATTATTATCCTCTCTGCTTCTTTTATTCTATTATTGTTATATTCTATTCTCACAGTTAACATGTTGAGTTCTTAATGACTGTATTATTATAATAATTTTGAGCTTTATTGTTGAGTGTCTTATCCCTTGAAAATTTTATAATTTGCTTTATTAGTTGGAAGTAATTATTGTTATCCTCTCTATTTGTATTCTATTCGCACAATGTTCAGTTCTTAATAAGTATATTATTATAATGATTTTGAGCTTTCTTGTTTAGCGTCTTACCCCTTGGAAATTTTATAATTTTCTCTGGATATCATCTTTTAACTAAACATACATCGTGGAAAAAAAAAATAAAAATTTATCATATCTACTTCTATAATTATATTTTAATGGGACATACACTTTAAAAAAATATCATATCTATTTTTGTGATTATATTAAATTTTTTCTTATAATACTATTAATAAATATTATCTAAATATTACCGATGTTATTTATTAATATTGATGTTATTAATATTAATATAAAAACACGGTTAATAATATAATATTAATATATAATATCATTATGATCATATTATTACAATAATATTATCATAAAATCTAATTAAAATCAAATTAGACGGAAAATTTCTAAATATTCCCTCTTTTTTATCATTACACTTACATATTCATCTATACAATCCAATTAAAAAATAACTAAACATTACCATATGCGTAAACAAATAGAATATAAATAATTTTTTTAATAAAAACATAATGCGATGCTTTGTAATCACATATATTGTGTCCATACGTACTTACAGAATGGTCCAATTCGCGCAGAGTCTACTTGCTAAAGACACGTACCACGTAATATTTTTTTTTAATTCTAATGTAAAATTTAACTCTCAACGTATAATTATTTAATATTAAAATTAATTTTGAAGTCTATTGGCTTAATACAAATACATTTCACTTCATTTTTAATTTAATTGTTTATCTTGATAAACCATCATAATTTTTCAATATATTTATTAAATATATATAAATATAAATAAGATGGCAATTATATATATGAAAGAGAGATGTTAATGAGGGTTATATTAAATGTTGGGAGGAATGATGGTTATTTTTTTTTGTTTATATTAAATTCTCACAACTAATATGTTGAGTTTTTAATGATTATTTCATTATAATGGTTTTGAGTATCGGCCTTATGTTTTGGAAATTTTATGGTTTACCTTAGATACCATCGTCATAATTGGACATGTAACCTTGAAAAAAATGAGACAAAAAGAAAAGTGCATTTCTACTAATGTAATCGTACTAATATTTGTATTATCAATATTATTAATATTATTTCCCCGATTTTGGCATTGGAATTCGGGACAATGGAGAACAAGGGCAGAGCTCACCACCTCACCACTTCACATCATATTTGGGGGGTGGTGGAGGGTGGCGTGACCAACCCATCCATGCATTCACGCATACAAACAATTATTACCTCCCTTCGACATCACATGGCAGACTAATCTCTGCCTGAGCGCTTTGGGTTGAGAGACCTTAGTCCAATGTTTAACAAGCACACTTGTGACATCTCCCTGCTGTAGGTGTGATCCAAACTTATGCAAGAATGCAACAAACTACATATATACACATAAATGCATAAATGCAGCACAAATAAAACTTCATTTCATTAATATCAAAGAACTAAAATATGCTGACGTACAGAATGGAAATAGCCTAGCTCGGGCGATGGTGGGTTATCTCTAAGAAGAGATGTGGCAGCTACATGCCTCTTAACTATGTTACAATGAGACTTAAGGGCCTTTTTATTATTTAGCAATAAGGGAAAACCCTAAAACAACCAAAACCCTAACCCCAACAGATGAAACACCAAGAGGTTGTAGTCCCCATTAGGGTTAGTTCAACAGCAAACTTCCCAAGGTCATAACTTGGTCATATGATCTTCATTTGGCGCATACGATACCCCATTGGAAATATCTCTCTGAGTACTATAGGATTTGTTGTAGGCCCCTATCAATTACTACAGGAATACAACAGACATCAAAAAACCATCATTGAAGGGGTCAAAACAGCTCCAGAAGTTAAGGACCTGAAAAACTGCAAAAAATAGTAAATGGTTCTATAATCAAGGAAACTAACGAAACTAACTGGAGGTCTAGGTGGAATAGGTGGGTGACCACCAATATCCACCTGGATCAGTCCTCCCCCATCAGGAAGCAATGGTTTGTTATGAAACCAACTCATAAAAAGATAGAAAAGATATATCAACGCCTTAGAAATAAGCCTCTTCGAGGGGGCAACCATGTTTACATTTCACAAATGAAAAATTCTTAGATGATTCAAATGAAAAAAGCACCTTTCTATATATAGGAGTCTAAGGGGTCAAAATATAACCAAAGTCGACCTAACAATAGTAATATAAAGGCACAAAAATAACAATAATGCAATTCTATGGGGCACAATAATAACGATATGGGGGCAGTAGGGGTACAACAATAACGATAAGGGATACATAGACAATAGTAATGAGGGAATTGTTGGCTTATTGGGCCCTGACCCAGGTTCAGAAGAGTTATTAGCTAAGCAAATCCCACAACTACTGCTCCTTTCGGTAATAGCCCGCGGACCACGAACTAAGGTCTCACTCGAGGTAGTAGGGCAAGGTGCTGGAACCAGGTTTCCACACCTTAGGGATGTCTTGATGTGGTCTGGAGGGGTCGCAAACTGTTTTGTGGCCTCACCCCACTCTATACTACTATCGCACTTCCGCGTAGATCCGTGCAGGTGTACTTTCTTATTAAGGAAATTATTACAGATCCGATCTTCTAGTTATAGTCTTTAAGCAAACATTCAACAATAAAAGATATAAACTCATATAACAAATGCATAAACCAGGACACAATAGATCCATGATATTTCAGCAAACAACTTATTTTTATTAATGTCTTCCATCAATACAACCAAATATATCCTGCGCACTCAGCTACAGGGGCCTGCACACATAGCTGCGGACTCTACCAAGCCTCTACGCACATAGCTGCAGAGCCTCTATCTATCTACCAACACCCTTGACTCGGACTTACAGACGCAGAGAACATTGCCTTCACAAACCCATAATCATCAACATCCAAATAAAAACTTAACTACCTTCTACCCTTAGAGCCTCGCTCTATTTATACATTCCCATGGTTCGCAGACCATGGGTAGGCCGACTCACTTCCTATTATTTTACATTATTCTCAGGCGGACAACCCTTTGACTTGACTTCGTTACAATTCTTGCTCCATGCACTTTGTAGAGAATTTACCATATTTTTACCCAAAATTGTGGGCTTTGAGCCCCAAAACCGTTACACAACCCCTCCACTACCCAAGAGGCCCCCAACACAATCAACGTGACTCATCCTGCATCACTTAGCTGGTGCAACAATCTTCGCCCAAAGGTCATGCAGCAACCTCTGCGCTTCACTTACACTTGCAACAAACTCTTCTGCCATCTACTGTACTTATTTTGTGCAAGCCATTGATGCATCAGTATCTACTTCAATCGCCTGCCTAGGTGCATATGTTGCCTACATGTGCACCATCTTTCGCTTAATGGTGGTGGAAACCGTGAATGCCTCATCAAGCCAAGGCTGGATCCATTCTTTAATCTCTGCTGCTTTCTGCCTAACGGCATCAGCCTGTATCTTAAGAGCCCAAGCCTCCCTAATTTTTTTCAAGTGCAACGTAATAGCAACTGTCTGCGCGGTTTCTATGACATTATCATAGGCTTGTTGTAGCTTCCTTTGCCTCTGTTTCCAACCGATGTAAGGTTGGATCCTCCTATAGTGACGTGAGCATAATAAATGATTGATCCAACATGTCGGAGCACTCCTGCATAGCACGTGCTATTATTTCCCATCCAGATTGAATGATGCCTCTCCTTTGTTCAGTGACCTCCAGTGGTGTAGAAGGTTGTGCTTTGAGCTTCAGCTCTACGATTTGTAAGCTGAGGGCCAACTGAATCCTTGCGGCCTCCTCCTTTGCTTTGTTGAACCCACTAGCCAACTTGTGGATTCGTATGCCAACAGGAAACTTGGCCACAATCTCCAGCTCAGAGGCATGCGAACATGCCTCCCCTACAATTTGCTCCAACTGCCAATTTTATACGACGACTTCATCCCTTTGGAGGCTCACCTGTTCTATATTAATTCTCTGCTTACTGAGTACCTGTATCACACGTCCTTCCCTAGCATAGAGCTCCATCGTTGCATTGTCCTCGAGCTGGTACAAGCTTTCACGCGAGAGAGCAGCCAAATTTAATCCAATCCTCGTAATCTGACCCACCACAGCTTTGTCCGCCACATTTTTTGTTATCAACTCTCCTTCCCAATTGCGATAGTATTGGCCATTTGGTCCTTTAGCAACTTCTCAGTGGCTGACATACCCATAACTCCACGAGTAGCGATGGTTCCTAGCTGCGAGGCCCATGTCCCAAGTTCCTGTAGCTATGCACGGAGTGCCCCCAACAGAATTCGTTGCTCTGACATGGCCTCGTCGATTGCTTCCTGGGTGACTTCACGAACTGTGTCCCCTATGTCACCTAGGTCACCCTCGGTTAATGTGGTAAGTTTTCCATCCCATTTAGATTCCTTGGCCTTCTTCTGCAGCTTCGTCTGTTTTGTCAGCTGCGTTTTTTTTAAGGGCGAACCCGTGGTGGTTGGCATCATTCCTTCTATCCCTGTATCCATGGCCGGATCTATGGTCACCTTCGAACTGCTTTCATCCTTTGTTGTTGCAGCCCCTTCTATGGGTGCCTTACCTATAGAAGCCTGCACTACCTCCCAAGCCACCTGTACTTCTGCAGCATGTTGTTTGTTCCTCTTTTTCCATGCTACGTGCTTAGCTTCAGCCTTCTGTTTTTGGATAGTGGTCTCATCGCGCCCCACCGCGTCGGGTTCGCGCCACTCTGGTGGCCAGGTATCTAATACTGCAAAGATAGCCTCATCAATGACAATGAATGGAAGTGTGGACCATGTCTGGTTTGGGTCCTTGCATGCTCAGATGTATACGTGGTGCATGTCTGCCTTAAACTTGGTGATGTTATTCACATTGTCATACGTCTCGTCGGATAGATGGGGTTGTTGGTTGATCCATTGTTAGACCTTTTCTTCCATTAGTATCCAGAAAATATTGATGCCCTGGTTTCTTGCAGCATCCCTCATCGCCTCGAGTGACGCGTATTTGGTAGCTTCTGGCTAATCTTGTTCCAAGGAAGGGAACTAGCTATCTTCAAGTAGTTCACTTGTAACCAACATTATGGATAACAACAACCATGCATAGTGGAAGGTCTTACCCTCCTCTTGGACCTCCCTGCACTTGGTCAAGAATTCGTCGCAGAGGAACTGTGCCCAATTGAACCATTCCCCTTTTGTGCACTGCTCTGCTAGCACGACGACTATTGCTAGGACCTCGTTCGCACAACATTTCCGCATCACTTTTCCTACCAGCAACTGGGTAGTAGCATGAACCCCTTTGCTCGGAATACTGTCAATAGCATACCCTTGTTGCTTGTTCTCCAAATTGTATTTCTTTTTCAAGGTTTCCCTCATCATCACATCACCACTCATAGAGACTATTTCCATGGGGTCCCTGCCTTCACAGGGAAGCTGCGTGATCTTGTGAATAAGTTCGGTCGTGATGGGAATGGGCTTGTCTATCCATAAGTATCCATCGTGTACCAAACAGAGCAGTTTTCGGATGACCAATATTGTGATGGGGGGTCGTTAAAAATGTGGAATGGACAGGAGACAGAGTAACCCAACTTCCTCCACCTTTCGTAGCCACTCTTTCGGCTAAAGTGTTGCAACAGTTACCTCCACACTTTGCTCCATTAGTTCACTGGTTTCCAAATGTGGAAACTTACCGGTATCTTCAAGGTCCCAAGCTTCAAACTTCATAGTCAAGATGCAGCCAGTCATAGTTACTTCGAGCGGAACCTCTTTAGGGGGGATGGGGTGATGAGTATGTTGTCAACATCATCCAGATTTGTAGGGACCTTGGCCTTCCCTTTGCTTGGAAGAACATACCTGGGTCATCTTATTGGCTAGATATCTTCTTCTCTTTCTTTGTCTGGTTCTATTTCTTCAACATAGGTCAGAGGTCCCTCTTCCTCATCGTTGGTTTCAATAGTAACAACTTTTCCCTTTTCTTCCATTATGAGCTTTCTAAATCATAGATTTCATAGTGACATCCTTATTGGTCTGGGTGTCTGGGGGACGTTCTTGGTTTGAAACGTCCTGGGTGGTTTAGGGATTTTGGCTGCCTGTGGCATAGGATTTTGTGGAACCTCCTTGGTGGTGGTTATCAACCTGAGTAATGACTCTCGCAATTCCTTTGGTAATTCCTGAAACCACGGGCTTTCTTTGATTATTTTTTCATTCATCTTTCTCCTCTTGGTTTGAACCCAGGGCGTTCTATTCTTCAAATGATCAAGCTTTGTTGTGTGGCCCTTCACTTGTTGGTTATATATGATTTCAAATTCAAATTCGGCCTTTTGCCCTATTCATGACTCATTAATGTGATCTTGGCAGTTACCCCGATGCCTTAATTGCCCGTCGCCCACTCCTCGGTGTCTTAAATGGGACATCTTATCATGAATAATAACTACAACGGTCACCTTCCATCCCTCCCACAAGGCAATGTAACCCCTGGTATGCAGGTGCATTCTATTCTTTTGACTGGCCTTTCGTGCCATGGCCAAATCGTGCAACTTTCTTGCAGCCTGTTTTATAGTCCCACACCCTCTTTCACCTGCTTGGAGCACTAAGACTTGGCCTCCTATAGATAGTCAGGTGGTCACACCCTTCATGCAAGCCTTCATTTTCCCTGCTAGCACGGGATGTGGGCGCCCTTTGCGTACCTTCAAATCGGATAGCGCATTGCGGTTTGTGCTCCGTTGTTTATTAGGTTGCAGTCGCAACCATGATAGCAGGGTCACGGCTGGCGCTATGATCGTAGGAGGGCCAGCTAGGTCTGGTCCCTTACTTTGCATGCTCGCGTAGCCCCTTTGTGTGCCTCCTATTTTTATTTTGTCAATTTCTTCATCCAACCTTGCACTTTGACTCCTTAGCCTTGCCCCTACTTCCTCTAGTTCGTGAAGTCTCAGGTGACCTTGTGGAATGTCTTGTTGCAGCCACTGAATCACTTCATCAATGTCTTCTCATTCAGGTCGAATGGCAAGGGTAGTGGTCAGGGAAATTCACTTTATTTCCCATCTAACCATGGATAGAGTTTCCTTGGCACACCTTGCTTTGTGTATGGTCTTATCGGCCCAACGAACCCTTGCTACACACAGATTTAGTTGGGTTGATGGTTGCACAACATACAACCGTGCTCGTCGTTGTACATGGGTGGTCGTCCTACTCCATCATGGCTGCCACGCACATCCTCCAATCCTTATCTAGAATTGCCTTCTACCTCCACGCTCATTCCACCTCAGCTTCCTTTGTGCATACCACCCTGGTGTGATTGCCGCGCATGGTGCTTCCTCTGTCACCCCCTGTGGCTTCAGCCTTCCGATTGATGTTTCACAAAGGTTGACAAAATCCTCCTCCTTTGTTACACCGTTGTCCACTAGTTGTTGTCGTACCTCGATTGTAACACATTGTAGTGATCTAATCATCATGTTATAGTTGATTGTTGTGACTTCATGCAATTGTTTCTGCCATCATTCGATCTCCTTGTCTGAATCCGCAGTGCAGGACCTATCGCGCCCCCATGAGATTCTCCCATCTACTGTGGGATTCACCTAATCCTGGTCTTGCACTGTTATCTGGTAGATGCAGTCTAGTTCATCATCACTATCCTCATCGTGCACTGGTTCGGTGTAGTGTGCTCCTTCAACTAGGTCTAGCAGAACTATTACCCAGAGTGACGTTTTTTGAATTTCATTTTCCGTCTTTTTAAGTTGATGACCCCATTCATGTCCATGGCCCAATATATTCCTAGCAACGCAGGGTATGGATTACTGTCATCAACAATTTCTATTATCTCGAAGTCGATCTACGTACTTACACCTTCAATGTCCACTTTTATCCCTTGCAGTTGTCTCATCAGTAAGGTATTTTGTTGGTTGGCCATCCGCAGTTGAATAGGAGACCATTGTAGTGTGGGCTTACCCATGCATTCCCACATTTGCTTAGGCAACAAATTTGCATCCGACCCAAAATCCAAAATGACTTAGTCCATCTCGTACTCGTCGATTTGTGCCATCATTCACATCTCCTCCCTGGTGTGCAGAGCATGTTTTCCTAGTTTCCATACTATGCGTAGCTCCCCTAACCCTACGCACTTAGTGATAAGCTCTTGCAGTCCTTTAATGGCTCTATTGTCACGCAGAAACTTCATACATGTCTCTGAAAATGTGGTAAGCATAGAGGGATCCATTCTCAGCTCAATTGGATCCCTTCTACCTGAAGTAGAGACTTCTGTGAAGCTCATCCGAGCTTCCTTAGACGTCTTCTTCACCTGCTCTATCTCAAAGTTAGGTTCCCTTATAGGGGCATCACGACCCTTCCCATATTCTCTGGGCTATTTCCGGGCATCTCCCCCTGTAGTTGCGCCACTCTTTAGTAACATGCTTACGCTGAGGTCCTTCTCGTGCAGTTCTGACTTCATCATTTGGAAATTTTGTGTTGGAGTGGGATGCAATACCACCTTTTCACGCATCTGGGAAATTAGCGTCGGACAATCTACCATTTCATGGTCAAACTGCTCACAGTATGAAGAAGATATTCTCATAGGGTTAGTACAGTCATTAGCGTAATGGCCTGGCCCACTACAATTATAACAAATCAACTATCTCCGGTCCCATCCAAGCCCCATTCCTCTCCCTTGTTCGTGTCCTTGGAATCCCCCCCAGGGCCCTACAGCTCGGTTGAAACCCCACGCCTTCTTCTGCATTTGATAGGTTGGGGTCCTCTCCATCATTAGGTCGTAGCTTCAAAAATTTCACTCATTATGCCCTACTAACCTACATAAGTTGCAATACAACTATTGCAGAGTCTAGGTATATTTCTGCAATAGGTGGCAATTATCTATCGCGTGCTTTCCTCCTACTTAACAAATCGTGCACCATAGGGCAGGCGCCGCACTTGGCCTTGCATGTACCTCCAGCCTTAATGGCATCGACCGCCCTCCCGCCAGATAGTTTGCGAATACAGGGCAATGGTATTTGTCATGACCTTGATTTTTGCATTTGATGCATCCTACTTCCCTACACGCCTCCATTCGAGGTACTCTTTCTTGCTTCAAACTTTGCATTTCTAAGCATAGGTTTTTGTAACTACACGTAGATTTGTTGAACTCCCAACCCCAGATCCTATATTGGAGTTTCATGCAACCTTATTGCTGTCTCTAATGCTTCATCTTGGGTTGAGATCTTTTGTTGTGATAGCGTCATCCTCAGAGGTGGTGTCAAAGACGCCACAAACCACGTGCAGTGTTGCGCATTGTCAGCATCATGTTAGCCTTGTGGAGTGTATTCTTGAATCTCTGATCTAAATCTCATGGAATTTCACCAGGTAGCATTGCGATTCCTTGAACCCGATGATCGACTGTGTTTCTGATTTAGGCCAGCTGAATTCTTTGTTTAATGCATCCTAGATCGTCACTATTCCTACATTTGGGTGATCACTCGAGTACTTTATATACCATGTCAATGCACGGTCCTGCAGCATGCTAACCAGAGAAGCCTTTTTGCTGTTCTCATCTATTATTCCATGGGCTTCCCATACAACCTTTAACACGAACTAGAACTGATCTAGTTCCTCATTTCCTACACCTCTAAGTACCGGAAACCCGATCGCACCTACCATCCCAACCCTTAGTGGCGGTGGCGGTGGGGTAGGTGAAGATGGGTTTGATGCGGGTGAAGTAGGTGGTGGCATGGATGGTGGTGTTATTAGTGGAATATGCTAATTTATTAGTTAGAATACACTTCTTGGAGAGAACCCTGTGAGCTCCTCCTCGCTTTCTCGCAAAAGTAAAATCAGAGGACTATTTTCTAATCCTTCGATCCCACGATAGCCTCTTCCTCTCCTTGTTACCCCAAACATAAATGGATGCGGATAACCCATTTTTCACATAACAACATTTTAATCCAAGTATTCAATGATTTGATGTACTTAACCCACGGTTCTTGGAGAAATTGCCTTTCTGCTTTGTTGTAACTCATAGTTGTTTCTATCGTGAATTCAGTGATAAACCCTCCTATTTTCTGATCCAACCAGTGATCTACTGCCCGTGCGATTTTATCTTTAGATGCCTCTAGCCTACACACCAACTCGGGAGTCCACACTATTGGTTGATCAAGTTTGCACCTTCCCATGCTATCAGCTAACCTCGTCATCCACTCGTACAACTCCAATGAAAAGGTTGCGAAGAAAATCTCATGGATTTTTGTGTATATATAGCGATCTAGCCACCTTTCCTGTACCATGAAGTCATGAAGCTTATGATCCAACCAATCTTCAATCTCTTTCTTTGTAGGGTTCCAGCTTTTTAACATCAGACATCACTTAGGCAGATCCAGTCCCAGCAACGGAACCATTTGTTGGCTTATTGGTCCCTGTCCTTGGTTCAGAAGAGTTATTAGCCAAACAAAACCCGTAGCTACTGGCCCTTTTGGCAATAGCCCATGGAGCGCGGACTAAGATCTCACTTGAGGTTGCAGGGGAGGGTGTTGGAACTAGGTTTCCGCACCCTAGGAATGTCTTGATGTGGTCTTGATAGGTCACAAACCGTTCTATGGCCTCACACCACTCTGTACTACTATCGGACTTCCACGTAGATCCGCACAGGTGTACTTTCTTATTAAGGAAATTATTATAGATCTGATCTTCTAGTTAGAGTCTTTAAGCAAGCATTTAACAATAAAAGACATAAACTCATATAACAGATGCATAAACCAGGACACAATAGATCCATGATATTTCAGCAAACAACTTATCTTTATTAATGTCTTCCATCAATACAACCAGATCTGTCTTGCCACTCAGCTGCAGGGGTCCGTGCACACAACTGCTGACTCTACTAGGCCTCTGCACACATAGCTGCAGAGCCTGTATCTATCGACCAACACCCTTGACTAGGACTTACAAATGTAGAGACTATTGCCTTCACAAACCCATAATCATCAAGATCCAAATAAAAACTTAACTACCTTCTACCCTTAGAGCCTTACTCTATTTATACATTCCCATGGTCCACAGACCATGGGTAGGTTGACTCACTTCCTATTATTTTACATTATTCTCGGGTGGACAGCCCTTTGACTTGACTTGTTATAATTCGTGCTCCACACACTTCGCAGAGTCTTTACCATATTTTTACCCAAACATGTTGGCTTTGAGCCCCAAAAGCATTACACAGGCCCTCCGTTAGCCAACAGGAATAAATAACATTATAGGGACCTAACATGCCCCTCTCCTTCAAAAAATTTTGTCCTCAACGCTTGAGTATTTATGGATGCTTCTGTATAAATTTCTCATATGCCCATGTGGAATCTTCAATAGGTAAGTTCTTCTAGTTGATGAGATACTCTGAAATTGATCGATTTCATAGCTATCGAGTTCTTGTTTCTTTGACTGCTTCAAGTTCTAATATGATTTTTCCTTCCTCATCATGTTTTGGAAATATTGTTTGAACTTGAAGCTTGTCACCTATATCCTTCTTTAAACATGAAACATGGAAAACTGGGTGCACTCGGGAAGCTACAGGAAGCTCCAATTTGTATGACATACTACTTAACTTTTGAAACACCTTGTACGGACCATAATACTTTAGTGATAATTTATTATCCTTCTTAGCTTGCTTGAGGGACATTTGTTTATATGTTGTAGCCATAGGAATACCCAATCACCTACATCAAAACTTATTTCACCGCGATGTTGATTTGCCTACTTTTTCATTCTATTCTACCAAGGTGAGGTTATCCTTTAAGAGTTGGAGAACTTGTTGTTGATGCTTGATGTGATCTTCCACTATTTGAACCATATAATTTTCTCTTAAATATGATGTGATGGATGGTGGATGATATCCATAAAGTGCCATAAATGGGGTCATTTTTGTTACAGTGTGGAAGGAAGTGTTATACCACCATTTAGTCAGAGGCAACCATTCGACCCATTATGTATGTTTATCAGATACAAAGAAATGAAGATATCCTTCCAAACATTTGTTTACTATCTCAGTTTTCCCATCAGATTGAGGATGATAAAATGAGCTACGAGCTAACTGATTACCAAGATAAGAGAATAATTCTATCCAAAAATTTCCAGTGAAAATGGGATCTCTGTCGCTTACAATAATCTTTGGGTTTCCATTTAGCTTTTGAATTGTTTCCGTAAATGCAGTATAAGGTGTACTCACTTTAAATGGATGAGATAATGCACAAAAGTGTGGATACTTGGTAAGTCTGTCAACTACCACCATGATAACACTTTTTCCTTAAAACTTGGGTAAACCTATGATAAAATCCATTGAAACCTCCTCCCAATGTTGGCTTCGAATCGATAAAGGTTGTAATAGTCTTGGGGTCTTAATTGTTTCAACTTTATTTTCTTGGAAAACCAAACATTCTGCCACAAACTTTTGAATATCTAATTTAAGGCCATCCCAAAAGAAATCCTTCTTAACCCTGTGGTAGGTTTTTAGAAATCCTGAGTGCCCTCCTAAGGGATAGGTGTGCAATTCCCTAAGAATCTTTTGCTTGAGTTGGGAATTCTTACATAGGTATAACCAATCCTTGTACCATAATGAATCATTTTTCTAGCTAAATGTATCAGATGCACTGGGATCTTGTTGTATCTTTTGAATGATTGCACACACTTCCTCAACATTCTTCCATTCATCCTTTGCTTTGTTTATCCAATCTGGTTGGATAATAGAAATGGCGCAAAGAAATTCTTCCACATCCTCATCCTTTCTTGAGAGTGCTTCTGCCACAACATTTTGCTTCCCTTTTTTGTAGAAGATTTCAAATTCATAACCCAACACCTTTGTGACCCATTTTTGTTTCTCTTTTGAAGATAATCTTAGTTCTAAACAGTATTTAAGACTATCATGATCTGTTTTTACCTTGAAGTGTCTTCCCATTAGCTAGGGTCACCATTTCTTAAGTGCATTTAGTATTTCCAACATTTCATTCTCATAAATATCTTTGTGTATATACTTTCCTTTGATTGGACGACTTTCGAAAGAAATGGGTTTTTTTTCTTGCATTAAAACAACACCAATTCCATTTCTTGAGGCATCACATTCCACAATAATGGTTTTTGTGAAGTCCGACGGAGCTAAGACTGGGGCTTGATACATTGCCTCTTTAAGATGTTCAAAGGCGTTGCTTCTAGAGTCCATGAAACTGCATTTTTCTTCAATAATGTTGTTAGAGGTGTTGCTATTCTCCCATAATTCTTAACAAACTTGTGATAATACCCTGTCAACCCGAGAAATCCTCGTAGATGCTTTATGGATGTGGGGATTTTCCATTCCTTAATGGTTT
This sequence comes from Pinus taeda, assembly GCA_000404065.3. Lineage (NCBI taxonomy): Eukaryota > Viridiplantae > Streptophyta > Pinopsida > Pinales > Pinaceae > Pinus > Pinus taeda. The sequence continues at coordinate 83,194 of APFE031257211.1, forward strand.
TAATTTTTCTAGGGTCTACCTTAACACCTTCATGAGATACAATATGATCCAGATATTCCACCTCTTGTACTCCAAAGAAACATTTGGAGATTTTTGCATACAATTGTTTCTTCTCCCATAGCTTGAGCACCATGTCAACATGTTGGACATGATCCTTGCAAGACTTGTTGTAGATTAGTATATCATCAAAAAATACTAACACAAATTTTCTAAGGAAGGGTTTCAAAATGGAATTCACCAAACCTTGAAATGTAAAAAGTGCATTAGTAAGGCCAAAAGGCATGACAAAAAATTCATAATGACCCTCATGAGTTATAAATGCTATTTTTGGAATGTCTTCAGTATTCATTCTGATTTGATGATATCCTTAATGAATATCCAACTTGGAGAAGTAAATTTATCCATGCAATTCATCCAATAATTCATCAATGACATGAATGGGAAATTTATCTTTAATAGTGATCTTGTTGAGCGCCCTATAATCTAGACACATGAGGCATGATCCTTCCTTCTTGTGAACCAATACTAATAGAGCAGAGAAAAAACTTTGACTAGGTTGAATTATACCAACCTATAGCATTTCTACAACCATATGTTCAATTTCACTCTTTTGGACATAGGGATATCTGTAAGCCCTGATGTTTGGAGGAACACTTCCTAGAATCAAATTAATAGCATGATCATGATCACGAATAAGTGGGAGACCTTTGGGAGTCTCAAATAACTTGGAATGATTGTCCAAGACTTTTTGGAGATTTGGAGAAATGGATGATTTTGATGTGGGAACCTCTAGTGAACATAATTTTGCAATTATGCCTTGTTGTTCCTTATTTATAATCTTTGTCATTCTATTAGAGTTGATTATCTTTCCCAGTTTCCCTATGACACCCCTTAATTCAACTTCCTTTCCTTTTGAAGAGAATTTCATGAAAAGTTCTTGAAAAATAAAAGCTATTGTACCCAAGGATTGTAGCCATTGGACTCCTAGTACAACATCAACACCACCCATTGGAATGGAAAGCATTGGGCTGTTCAATACATATTCTCCCATGGATAGCTTGATATTATGGCACTTTCCTAAGCAATTTATGGTTCCTCCACTTGCAACCATCACTTGACACTTTGGTGTTGGATATAGGAAGCAATTCAATTCATTGGTTATCTTACAATGAATAAAATTATGGGGTACTTCCCTAATCAATCAACACTATTACCTTTTTCTTCTTGATATGCCCTTCTATCTTGATAGATTGAGGAGTTCAGCTAATGCATTACAAGATATGGTTGGATTCATTTCTTCTTTTTCTAGGGTTTGTTCTTGGTGTATATCCTCTTCTTTTGACATTTCTTGTTCCTTTTCTTCCTCCTTTTCACAATCTATGTAAAATAATTTCTTCTCGGCACACTTATAACATTTAGTGTGTTTTCTATCATGACTATAACAAAGCCCTTTTTCTCTTTTTTATTCCAATTGCTGTGGTGTCAACCTTGTAGGTTGTGGATGGCTAGGGGCAGCAACTCTTCCATCTTTATGATTGTGAGTTGTAGGCTTCCTTGTTGCCATAATTTTGCTTTCCATTTTTCTTGCCAAGATGAACACCTTCTCCAATGAATCTGGTTCCCAAAGGCAATCCTCATGTTGGATGTTATCTTTTAAAGTCGCTATGAAAAAATTAATCCTATGCTCCTATGGAATATCTTTTACCCTTATATTCAATTTTTGAAAGTCCTCAATGTGCTCCATCATTGAACCCTTTTGTTTGAGATTTATCAATTAGCTAAAAAAGGTGTTGCTTTTTGTATCCTCATACTGTGCTATCATTTCATCTGTAAAAATAGCCCAAGTGACAATTTGTTTATGAGAGAAAAGCCATCGACACCATACAAACTGATTTGGTTCCAAACATAAAGTTGCAATGCATAAATTTTGTGTGTTTTTCACATTATGGAGATCGAAAAATTGCTCCATCTATAGTATCCATGTTCCGGGATCCTTGTCATCAAACTTCCTGATATCGATCTTTGGAACATGGTGGTTCTTCGATCCAACATTAGACTCTATGAAATCATGATTAACATTTATTTTTTTCTCATCATGAGTTTCCTTTACTACCCTTTCACCATTAGTAAGCATTTCTTGTAGAAACTTTTTGAAATCTGTCTTCAAATCTTCCATGCCTTTCTTTAAATCATCCATCTTAGCTTCCACGCCATCCATCTTAGCTTCCACACTGTCCATCTTAGCTTCCACGTCATTCATCTTAGATTCTACGCCTCTCTTTAAACCATCCATCTTAGCTTCCATGTCATACATCTTAGCTTCTACGTCTTTCTTTAAACCATCCATCTTAACTTTTGTTACTTTCTATGTGAGTGAAATGTGTTAAACTTGGTCTCATAATTTTGATATATCATGTTGCATTTCTTCCTCTTCTTCATATGTCATGCTAGAGATTTCAAGTTGCTTACTAGGTGTTTCCATTTTCTTTCTTCGGGGCATCAATTACCGATAATAATGCTTCACTATGCCCTTTGAATTCCTTCAAACTAATTTTTCAAACCAAGCTTATGAATTTTGTTTTAAAAAACTACACACCTTTTTTCACTTTGTAGGAGCTCAATATTGAATATGATGTATCTCTGTAATTTTGGATCTCCAAGGTCTAAAATTTCTTCCTGCAGTAACCCCTTGAGTAATCTTTCTAAGCCCACAAGTCTGATCAAGATTGGATTCTCCAATGAAGAGTTATGCTAAATCTCCCATGATGACCTGAGTATAGATTGGTTCAGTAGAGCGAACTTGTACGATGTGTCACGGGTCATTGTTTCAACCTTAGGTTCTGAAAATGATACCAAAGAACTATTTTCTATCCTCTTTTTGTAATTTCTTATGAAAATTCAATCTAATGCTCAGAGCAACAGTTATGACAATTTTACCAAGGTCACCTGTTTGGAATGTAATTCGGGGGTCTACAAAAACCCTAAATTCATCAGCGTATATCTATGAAACTATAGAGAGACAAGATCTAAAATTTGGGCCCGAGATTTAGACCTATTTCATCTCAAATGGGTTTTTTTTCTTAGCTTTTTAAACTTTGTAGCGAAAACTTTATAGCGAAAATTCCACGATGACGTGTTTGGAGCAGCAAAACCCTAGAATCCAGAGCTCTAATACCAAATGTTATGAAACCAACTCACAAAAATATAGAAAAGATAGATCAACACCTTAGAAATAAGCCTCTTCAAGGGGGCAAATGCCTTTATATCACACAAATGAACAATTCTTAGATGATTCAAATGAAAAAACCTCCTTTCTATATATAGGAGTCTAAAGGGGTCACAATATAACCAAAGCTAACCTAACAATAATAATATAAAGGCACAAAAATAACAATAATGGGATTCTATGGGGCACAATAATAACAATATGGGGACAATAGGGGCACAACAGTAACAATAAGGGATACAATAACACTAGTAATGGGGGAATCACTAGTATTATAGGGACCTAAAATGGTCCCCATTGTGTGTAGAGCCTCCATGAGGTGAGGGAATTTCTATTGTACCTAGTCCCTCGTGAACCACTTGCCCTCATGAAGGAGTTGTCCTTCTTTAACAACTCAATATAGTTGGATCCTTTGCCGACAAGTGTTCTTAACTTTTGTTTCCATGATCTTGTCAGTAGTGTCATGTTCAATGCAACTTGGGTTGAGCTCTGTTGGTCTCAACTACTACACGACATTGGATGTCTCCAACAATGGAGGAAGTATGGTCATAACCGGTCCACATTAAATATTGGTGGAGACCAAGGAACAGTGGAATGTCGAGCTCAAAATAATTGTCCCCTACAACCTTGGTGATGGTATACGACCCATATTAGACCTGCGAAGCTTGCGGTGGGGCGCAGCGAGGCACTCCTTCTACAAATGTAACCAAGCTTTGTCACCTACTAGAAATTGTATGGAATTCGATGTTGATCATGATGCTGTTTGTACTTAGATTTAGCTATGTCCAATATGCCATGGACCTGCTGGTGGATGTGTTGAATGCACTCAATGAAGTTTTTAGCCCTGTCATCTTTGGATTAGACATCAGCCAAATCTGCTTGAGTAGTTTCAAATGGTATTGCCAAATGAATGGTACATAGTGATTGGGATCCCAACCCCACCTGAAATGGGTTGTGGCCAATGGAGCTATGGAGAGCTCTCATGTAGTTGTGTTAGACATAGGGGAGGCTTTCATCCCACGTGTGTGGATGCTTCGAGTTGTACATGCACAAAATGTGCACAATCATCCTGTTGGTGACCTATGTTTGGCCATCAGTTTGGGGGTGGAAGGTTGTGGACTTAGTGAGCTTGGTATCGAGCATCAACCAATGGCTTGACCGAAATGTACTCAGGAATACTTTGTCTTGATTTGAGATAATGGACTATGGGATTGAAAAATTTTCCCACACTCGTCCAAAGAAGAGCTTATTAGTGGCTTCTAGTGTGATAGTCTTCTTGCAGGCCACCAAAATGGCCATCTTAGAGAATTTATCGACGGCCACAAACACACAGTCATTTCCATAATTAGTAGAACGAAGTCATGACATGTAATCCATGGAGATGGATTCCCAAGGCTGACTAGGAGTAGGAAGAGGAGTATATAGGCTTTGCTTCTTGATTGTTGGTTTGAAAATGGAGTAGGCAGTGCAGGATTTGGTATACTTCCCAACATCTTGTCAAAGGTTTGACCAATAAAAATACTTCTGCAACATTTCCATTATTTTCTTTATCCCAAAGTGTCTAGTGACCTGACTTCAGTGTGCTTCCCAAATCATCTTGGCATGCTCTCTTGTAGGAACATAAAGGTGTCCCATGTGGCATAATAGTGCACCCTAGAGGTGGAAATATGGAACTTTCTTTCCTTCCAGGAGCACTCGGTAGGTGTTGTCAAATTTTGTATCGCTCTTGTAAAGATGCGGCCACCCCGAAGTCTCGTGTCCACAAGAGTTGAGCATAGTGATCAGTGCCATGGACGGTGGTCAGTTGAGATGGTCTGCAACATTATTGGTGCTTCCCATTTTATAATTGATGTTCAAATGCAACTGTTGCATATATGTGGACCATTTATGATCACAATAGTTCTACAACTTCCATTGTGTCTGTATGAGCTATAGTAGTTAGTGATCTGTGTGGATGACTGTTTCCTTCCCAAAAATATAATGGTTCAATTTTCGGTAGGCCTATGCAATAGAATAAATCTATTTGTCATAAGTGGGATACTTTCATACTGTATTTGAAGGTGTCTCACTGTGATATGTCATCGGATGCCACTATTGGGTACGAGCTACACCAATGGCATAGTTAGAGGTGTTTGTCACAATTTCAAATGGTTGTTGCAAGTATAGTAATGTGAGTACTCATGCAAAGATGAGGTGATACTTCAACTTGACAAACTCATTTTCTTGGGATTCAGACCAAAAGAACTTTCCTTTCGCTATGCCCTTTGTGAATTGAATCAAAGGCCAAGTGATAAGAGAATCCCAACACGAACCTACAATAGAAATTGGCAAGACCGAGAAAGTTGTGGAGCTCTGTTAGAATGGTTGGGGATGGCCAATCTCGAATAACATGTATCTTGGTTGGGTCCACATACACACCCTACTTATTAATGATGTACCCCATATATTGATCCTGGGTCATACCAAAAGTGAATTTCTACAAATTGGCACATAATTTGTGTTGTCCTAGGGTTTGGTGGACCTATTCAATATGGTGTATGTGCTCTTTCCAACTCCAACTAAATATTAGGATGTTCTCTAGGTATACTACCATGAACAAGTTGGTAAAGTGTCACAAGTTATCATTCATTAGTCATACTAAGGTTTCAAGGGAATTTGTTAACCCAAAAGGCATGAGCAACCATTCAAAAAGGCCCTCCTTAGATTTGAAGGCAGTCTTCCACACATTGGAGGGTTCAATTGCTACCCGGTGGTACCCAATCTTCAAGTCAGTCTTGCTAAAATATCTGGCCCCCTTCAGCTAGTCCAGAAGGTCATCAATCTGTGGGATTGGGTACCTTTTTTAGACAATGATCTTATTCAACATCCAATAGTCAATACAAAGTCTCTAGGTGCCATCTTTCTTCTGTACCAACAAGATCGGGCTTCCACAGGGTGATGAAATTGGCCTAATGTGCCCTTTCTAAATAGCTCCTAAACCTACCTCTCAATTTAATCATTCTCCAGAAAAGAGCGTCGATAGATCAGTTCATTAAGTAGAGGTTAGCCTGGGTTAGATCAATGGAGTGCTTGAGATAATGGTGTAGAGGTACCACTGTGGGTGAGGTGAAGATGTCCATGTACTCTTTCATGACCTTGTCTATCTACTACTTCCATGTGGAGGAGCCTTGTCTGGAGGTTATGGATGTGGCCATAGTCTTCTTCTTTCCCTACAAATGAATCATAAGGAAGAAAATTTTCTCAGTATAGGAAATATATTTCTACATTTCTTTGCAAATATCAAAGAGATGGCAGTAGATGGTGCTACCTCTAGTATCCTATATAACTTATTTCCCAAAGAAATAATGGCAGTGCAAGGCCTAGACTCATACACAACAGGATGCTCCACAAGTATGGGTGGCCTAATAATAAATCACAAACTTCAAGAGGAGAAACATCACACAGTACCTCATCTATGAAGGGCTTCATGTTGTAGGGAAGGCGACACTGTTGTCTGACATGAAGATCTCACCCTTAGTGAAGCCACTCGATGGTGTATGGCAGTGGGTGTGGTGTGGTTGGTAGGCACAATCGCTTCATGACCTCTACTAAAATGAGGTTCTTTTGGATCCCATTATTGAAAATGAACTGCAGTGGAGAACCCTTCACCCACATCAGTGAGTGGAAGAGTCCCCACCCCTTCTCTATATCTTTGTGCTCAACCTTCTGAATCTTGGTGCAATGATGGCACTAGGCTCTGCATCGATAATCTGCTTCCTTTTGTCATTCCCCTTGTCATTTCTTGCCTCAAAATTAGAGCATGCATCTATTTTGGAAGCCTTCAACTTAGGCATCAATGACTTCTTAGCTCGGTAAGAACTTGTGTTGTGAGTGGGGCTCTTATGGAACTCACACCATTTTCTTTTGTCCTTCTTTGTCTTCGTCGTGTTTCTCTTTTCCTACAGCTTCAATGGGTTGTCTTGTATCACCCCACCTTGATTTTGTCCTTTGTTCTATGGTTTGGGGGCACCTTTCTCTTGCTTCAGATTTGCAGATCCAAAGTCTCGCTTCTTTTATTTAAATTTCTACTTGATCTTGATTTTGTATCAATAGGTGGCGCCAAGCAAGGAGATGTTCATGAACTCCATCTCATCCTAAATTTACTTGTGTAGACAGATGTGGTACTTGAGTACCAAATTTTGCTCAGCATCCTTGATACCTAGAATTGTGTGAAGCATATGGAAAATATTTGTGAAATCTGACACACCTTGGACCCTTCCCTACCACAGCATGGTCCACTTTATGCATTTATAGTCATAGCTCTTGACAAGGTAATATTGTTCCTTCATGGCTTCTCAGAAAGAATTCAAACTGGGTGTGGCTAAAAGCAGTGAGGATTCCCTCTCATCCCTTTGTTCAGAGTAGGTTTTCCACCAGTGCTTGACATGTGGGGCAGCTTTGAAGAGTGAAAAAGTAATATTTTCCAGATTGGAAAAGTCATGAACCGAAAAATATCCTTCGAACAAATTTAACCATCTATCTATGGTGAATGAATCTATCTCACATTCAAATATGGGAATGTAAAAGTTAACTTGTACCTAAAAAGGAGTGGTGCCTCTAGAGTAGCTGTTGGATGAAGATGCGTCACATGTGGGTAGTCACCAGAGGATTTGGGCAAAGTTATCCATCATCACACTTCCCTATCGCTCGAGGGCTTCCTCAAGCAATATTTTGAAAGGATCTCCTTCCCCCTCATATTCTTTTCTTCTACCATGGGAGGTTGTCAGAGTTTGTTGGGCTAGTCTTGCAAAGGTTCAATGAGTTTGAGCCCTAAATCCTTATACCATGACCTTGTTGGGACATGCAAAGAAAAATTGAGAAAGAGCAGACTGCTCGATACCATTGATCCATAATTATGAAGGAACACAACAAAATATAGATATACCCATAAACACAGAAATGTAGTAAAAATAAAAATTTATTTAATTATATCAAAATATTGAAATATGCTTACATACAGAATGGAAATAAACTAACTCGCGTGATGGTAGCTTATCTCTAAGAAGAGATGTTGCAACTACATGCCTCTAAATTTTTTTACAATGAGGCTCAAGGGCCTTTTTAATATTGAACAATAATGGAAATCACTAAACAATGAAAACCCTAACTCCAAGAGATGAAACGCCAGGAGATCATGGGCCCCATTGGGGTTAGTTGGCCAGCCAACTTCCCGGGGTCGTAACTTGGTCATATGATATTCATTTGGAACGTACAATACCTCATTATAAACATCTCTATGAGTACTATAGGATCTGTTGTAGGCCTTTCTTATAATTATGGGCCTGCTGCGAACCTAAAAAAATGTCGTTTAGGGGGTCAAAATAGCTCTGGCAGTTAAGGACCCAAAAAATTGCTAAAAATAGTAAATGTTATTATAACCAAGGAAATATATGAAACTAATTGGAGGTCTAAGTGGAATAGGTAGGTGGCCACCAATATCCACATACATCAAGGTGGGACAATTCCTTTATGAAACTAGTAGTGTTGGCCTCAAACCCAGTTATGATAGTTTCATGTGGTGCAACAAGTTGTGTTTCCACTCTAGTGTAAATGACAATGTATTTCCATGGACAAGGCTTGGGATGTATGGTAATTATTTAAGTTTTTACCTTTGTGGATGTTAATCTCCAATGCATGCATTAGACATTGAGCAATAGTGAGGGGAGAAGGCTAAGGTCAGTAATGGAGGAGTTCTATGGGTCATTGGAAGCACTTACAGTGATAATTCAAGTTGTGAAGGGAGTTGATAGCCATCAACTTGTCCTCGTGACAAAAAAGGTTCAAGTCCAGTGGGTCATCTATCATTTGGTAACTTATATTATTATCAATTCCATCTACATTTTTAACTTTTACAATGGTTTATCTTTTATTTTACAGTTGCTAATATGCAGTAGTTAGAGCACCGTGGGGGTGAGCATTAGTTTCTGTTTCTCTATCTCTTCATGGTTTTTGAACACTTCTCAAATTCCTTTATTTTCCTCCCCTCAAATTCTCCATCTCACTATAAGTCATCACATATTCCTCTAGAAATTCAAGTTTCCCTAGGCAATATTTTTATTTGGTTTTCTATTTGCAATGCCCCTTGGGTTTTTTGGGTGATATTTTTATTATTTACCCTTGTAACCTGGTGCAACATACTTTGATATAAGATTCATTATTTCTAGGGGTCTAGTTTCAAAGGTCCTCAGGGCCGACCACATTCCCAAGCTCAAGCTCAAGATGCAATAACCATTTTTCACTCCCACTCCTCTAGAAATCCAAGAAAAAATTCATCAATTTGAGGCCTTAACCACTAATGACCCTCAAACTTACTCAGACTATGAAACTTAATTTGAAGTATCCAAATGGGTTCCTAACCCTGGATAGACCAAGGAAATATAGAGCCAATATTTAAAATCCATTACCCTCCATGGGCAGATGAAGATACTCTCTGATAAGGTCTCAAATAAAAACACATGAAGGCTGCAACAATATAATATATTTCCTAAATTAAGTCCATCATGTTCGATTCCCTCAGTGCTTCTATGTTTCTATTTCAGATTCTCGGTTGGCTCACATAGAAGACCATCTCCAATGTGGTCTGAAACCTCCAACACTAGTAGGAACCAACACTTAGGATCTAGCCTCAATTACTTCATCTGAGTCTTGATGTTATGTTTAGCCACCCAACACATGTTTTTACTCTTAATTGTTGTAATATCCCCATCCATCCCATAGAACAACTTAAGGGTAGATGAAGGGATTACTATCATTGACTCAACCTCCATAGTTCTATCATGGAAATGGAGTCTTAAAATTTATTCTTTTTCTCAAGCTCCTTAAGACTAAAAACTAATGCTACCATTGGATGCATCTCAACCAAACCTTTTCTATGATACAAAATTTATCAAAAACCAACTCCCTAATTAAAATATATGGCCATTTAATTTTGGGCCATTAAACACTTTCCACATCAACATTATGCTGCCAAGAGGCACCCACATGGACCCCAATGTTGGAAATAATACTGAGAGGGGGGTGAATCAATATTATCAATTCAATAATTTTTCATTTTCCAAACAGATTTATATACGCTACTTTAGCGAAGTGAACTAGCATGTACACACTACTATTATTAGAGAAACCAATGTATACCTAGAGAACTTATGATTTAATCAATTGACATTTAATCAGTGAATTAGTAACTTGTTAAGCAATGGAATAAAAACATAATAAACTATCACACATAAGCAACACAAATGAACACCAAGATTTAATATGGAAACCCAATGCAGGAGAAGAGCCACCTGCTGTTGTCGTCTCTGTCTTCTTTTAATAATAAGAAAACCTATTTACAATATTGTACTAGTGTAGACTCATACTAGTACATAGGCACCCACCTGTAGAAGGCTACAAACTTCTTTCGTTTTCCAGCTTATATTGGAAGGGAGCTACAACCCCCTAGCTCTTGTACTAGCCAATGTGTTTACTAGTACGTAGGCATCAGCGGCCTATAGAAGGCTACAACCTTATTCTTCTTCCAGGGACCATGTTTCATAAATTTTCAGACTGAATGATCCTGGTACATAACAATACAAATGAAGGCCTTGTTTCATCAAATTTTCACACTGGACCCATTAGAAACTTTGAAGCTCAAACTATATCAACCAACAATCAAATCATTATCACCAGAACATTGTGCTGAACCCAGAAACCTGCATCATCATTTAGAACCAGCTGTAACCTCAAAAATCATGCATCAGAATGTATATGCTACTTTACTGAACCCAACCTATGTGTATACGCTACTTCCTTTAACCAAACTTGCATATACCCTCAAAACTACTAAAACCTAAAACTTCTGAATCAAGTTTGTACCAACCAGCAATATATTGAACATTTACTATCAAATCAAAGCTTTAGACAAGAAGTAGCAAAGATAACCCTTCTTACATAGACAATTAGTCAATCAGACACCAAACTCCTTATGGATTCAAATTTATATTGAGATCTAAGAAGACTTCATTGAAAGATAAGAATAAGATAATAGAACAGATTAGATATATCAGTCAGATCTGAAGAATAGGATTTTCTTTTGTATATGCTACTTGGAAGAGTAGAACCTAATTTTATACATGCTTTTACTAAGACAAACTAGCGTATAGATCTGCAAATATTAACTCATAACTTCTCTTCTATTCCAGAGTTCACACAAACCTAGATCATGACATTTAAAGAATAAAATGTGTGTACACAATCAGATATAGCCCAATCAATATCAGATCATTCAATGGTAAGTCATTTTAAGTCTCATGATCCTGATCCAACATTGAATTCAAGGTGCACATAATATTTTAGATCAAATCACAAACACAGGCCTTACAACATAAAATATACTTCAGATAGAAGTATTCCTAAGAAAACCCTTTTACTTGCACACCCGGACCTTATGATCTTCTCCTCCTTATATAGTTTTAGGCCTTTCTCAATACCTCGGACCAAAACCACTTAAGACCCATGGTATTCTTGTATGGGATCAAATAGGCATTACTCCGCTCAATATTATGGGCTAATACCATGGTATTGACCCCTAGTATTGTTTACTTTTGAATTTCATTGATTTTCCAACATATACAAAATTTTCTTCTTGTGAAAGTGTGTGTATATGTATACGCCCCTTTTGTTCTATGAACAAGGGGGTATACATTTTTTTGACTAAGTGAACCAACGTACACATCTTAAACTACTTTACACCATCATTTTCCTTCAACTTCTTTATTCTGATCAGTGGACCTTAGTTCCATCTACCCGTTCTTCTGTTCCAGTTCCCTGTTACATCTAAATAGACCTGTTATACTGTAAGTTACCTTTCATCAAAATTGAACTGACGTGTGAGTGAGTTTCCATCAAGGACACTTGTATCATAATGGCAACAATCTCCCCCTTTGGACTTGATGGCAACCATGATGGTGTTGATTACTGCAAGTTTTAGAAACTGTTAGGGATAACATGTAACACCAACACCAAAATACTCTCCCCCTTTGACATCAAGGGAAAAGGGAAGATTAACATACTATCCTTCTTTGATATACATTATGTTGTCCATGCTCCCCCTCAATAAATGCAGAGTCTGTAGAGATATGTTTAATAAAAATAACATGACTCTAGAAATCAACTAAGTGAGTATGGCCTCCCTAAGATCAATGACTCATACATATGTCAATCACCCAACGAAGTGGGGATACACCATATTTGACTCATCCATCCAACCAAGTGGAGATATACCAATTGTTTATACATGATAAAAATACAACAATTATTACATCATCCATCCCCTACATAGTGGGGAAACAAATTACATCATATGTCCAATAGGACTCATTCAACTATAGACTATGACAAAAGGAGTCATATCACCCCCTAGATATTTACATGACATATGCAACAAATGATATAAATATCTGAAACCATAACTGAACTCAACAACCATAATTCCAAAAATGCAGAATGGGAGTGAAGGCTAATGCTCCCTTGAATCTATGATACCTGTGCATAGTCAACAAGTCATTCATTAAGGCATCTTTGTTAACCAAATAAAAATCAATGAACAAGGCATATCATCAAAATATAATCATCAATATCAGACAGGGCACCCATATCAGAGTCTGACCCACTGTATCTCTGTTAGAAAAACATATATGCTACTTCAACCACAGAAACCCACATGTATACATGATTACACTTCTTGAAACCCATGTATAATAACCTTCCTCTGAAGACTAAATTTAATAGCAGGATGATGCAGCAATTACTCCAAGGTTTTGTCTGAGATATTCAAAAGTTTACCTAGGAAGCGATTTGGTGAATATATCATCAACCTGTTCTTTGGAGGGAACATACTCCAACTTAACCTTTTGTTCAAGCACTTGTTCTCATAGAAGATGGTACTTAATGGGTATGTGCTTGGTCTTGGAATGCATGATAAGATTTTTCAAAATATTGATGGTACTTGTATTATCACATAGAATGGAAATGGCTAGAGTACATGTGATTTGAATGTCTTGCAATGTTTGCATCATCCAAATTAGTTGTGTGCAACAAGATGTAGCAACCACATATTCCGCTTCAACGGTAGATAAGGCAATCAAACTTTATTTCTTTTTGAACCAAGACACTAGCTGTGAACCCATATAGAATGCACCTCCATTAGTGCTCTTTCATTCATCGACATTTCTTGCCCAATCTGCATCTATATATGCATGAAGAGTAGGATCTGTATCTTTAGGATACCATAGTCAAAAGTCATAAGTTCCTTGAAGATATTTGAAAACTATTTTAACTACCTGAAGATGTGATTCCTTTGGATTTTCTTGGAACTTTCCAAAAATTCCTATTGCAAGAATGCTATCAGGTTTGGCACCTGCTAGATAGAGCAAACTTCCAATAATATATTTGTATGTTGGTTGGTTTACTGTTGGTGATTCATCGTTAGAACTGAGACTGCATCCTATTACCATTAGAGTACATATTGGTTTAGAATCTTTCATTCCGTACTTATTCAAGATCTCCTTGAGATATTTTGTTTGTGAAAGGAAAATACCATATTTTGTTTGTTGTACTGGTAGACCAAGAAAATAGGTAACTTCACCAAGTAAGGACATTTCAAATTCTTGTTGCATTACTGAAGAAAAATTCTGACTCATGGATTCTTCATTGCTACTAAAGATGATGTCATCAACATAAACAACAATAATTAGCAGTTTATCATTTTCAATCTTTGTGTATAAATTGCTATCTGGAGAGCCTTTTGTGAAACCTTGTTGTTGTAGATATTTGTCAAGGTAGTAATACCAAGCCCTTAGAGCTTGTTTCAGACCATAGAGAGCCTTTTTTAGCTTGCATATGAGTTTTACATAATTTCCAAGAATGAATCCTTCTGGTCGTTCAATATAAACTTCTTCTTCTAGATCTCTATTAAGAAAAGCTAATTTTACATCCATTTGATATACTTTGAATTTTCGAAAACTAGAAAGAGCAAGAAACATCCTTATGGCGTCAAGTCTAGCAACATGTGCAAAAGTTTCTTCAAAATCTACACCTTCTTGTTGAGCATACCCTTTACAAACAAGTCTTGCCTTATTTCTAATAACTTCTCCATTTTCATTCAGCTTATCCTTAAATATCCATTTTGTTCTTATAACATTTTTATCATGAGGTCTAGGAACTAATTCCCAAGTATCATTCTTTTCAATTTGGTCAAGTTCTTCATCCATGGCCTTGACCTAGCATTCATCTTTGCAGGCTTAATTTACATTATGAGGTTCTGTGGAGGATAGTAATGCTCGATAACTTGAAGTCCCTATAACAGTTCTTCTTGTCTATACTCCAAACTATTTTTCTCCTAGAATTTGAGATTCTGGATGATTCTTCTGAAAATACCTGGATGGAGTCATTTCCTTGTCTGTTGTATCTTCTTCTGGTGCTTCATTGGTTTGTTCTTCTATTTCATTTTGATTTGTGGTGGGAAAGCATTACCCATCTTCCTCTTTGTCATATTCCTCTTTTGATTTCATTTGTTCTGAATTTCTGCATGCTTCATCAATTACTACATCAATGCTTTCAACAATTTTTCGAAGTATTTTATTATAAAATTTGTATCCTTTACTTCTGGATGAATAAGCGAGAACAATTCCTTCGTCTTCTCTAGGTTCAAACTTACGATGTTTTTCATCATTCCTTTTGATCAAACATTTGCTTCCAAAAACTCTAAAGTGTTTTACTATAGGAACCTTACCATACCAAATTTCATATGGATTTTGATTTCTATTTACCTGAACATTCGCTTTATTGAGAATAGTCATGGCAACAAATGCAGCTTCACCCCAGAAGTTTGCAAGAGTTCTAAATTCATCAAGCATCACTCGAGCCATTTGTTGAACTAATCTGTTCATTCTTTCCACTTCACCATTTTTCTAAGGAGTTCTTGAGAAGAAGAATTGCCTTTTTATTCCATGTTGTTCAGAAAAGTCAAAGAATTCATCTGATATGAACTCTCCCCCTCGAACAGATCTGAGACATTTGATTTTTCAATCTAATTCATTTTCAACTAAAGCTTTGAAGACTTTAAATTTTTGAAATGCTTCATATTTATGCTTTAGTAGACCTATCAAACACATCCTAGAAAACTCATCAATAAATAAAATAGTATTCTTCTCCATGAGGTGACTTTTTCCTTGTTGGTCCACATAAATCAGTATGGATGAGTTCAAGAGGTTTACTTGTTGATCCTTGCTTTTCACTGAAGTGAACTCTGGTTTGCTTACTGAATTGACATGGTTTTCATATGGTATTTTTTGGGATGCTGATATCTGAAAGATCACGCACTGCCTTGAGCCTGCATGCTTTTCTTATCTAAGAAAAGCTTAGATGTCCCAATCTTTTGTGCCATAGCCAGTTTTCATTTGTTTTTCTTAGATAGCATTGTCGTTGTCCTCTTTTGAGTATGTATAAGTTATTTGGAGTACATGTACCTTTGATCACAATATTTCATGTATCAAGCTCATGAACCACACATCCATTTGATTGGAAAACAACTTCATTTCCTTGATCACACATTTGACTGACACTCAACAAGTTATGTCTTAAACCATCTACATACATGACATTTCCAGCTTTAACATTTTCTTTCAAGAAAACAGAACCTTTACCTTTAATGACAGCTAGTGTGTCATTTCCAAATGAGATATTCTTTTCCTTTTCTAAAGCATTACAAGAATGAAGTTTCTCTTTATTACCTATCATGTGTTTGGAGCATCTTCTATTGATGTACCATGGATTCTCTTGTCCTTCTACATACATAGCTATGCCACATCTTTTTGATTGAGATTCCTTCTTTCTCCATATCTTGGAATTTAATGATGAATGTTATTTTTGAAGTGTTCGCCAAAGTTTATTCCTACATTCAGATTCTTCATGACCAAAGCTCTTACAAATCAAACATTCAATTTCACCTTCAAGAGGAGAAAAGTTATTATAAGAACTTCTCTTGATTCCAGTTACACTCCTTTGATTTCGTGCTTCTCTAGTCATGATGGTTTTGTAAGAAACACATTAAGTAGCTTTATGCCCAAAGGTATGACATGAAGAACATTGCCCATTAAATAAGTTCCTGCGATCATAGAATCTTTTGGCATTCTTTACCTATTGGTTGAAGTTTCTACTGATATTCATCCTTGGAGTAAATTGAGTACGATTTACTTGATGAGTATTTTTCGGCCTTTGTTGACGATTGACATATTGTTCACTGGTCTTTTATGCATCAAGATAGCTTCTAGTAGAGGCTGACAACTTCTGTGATTGAGATGATTCTTCAATATATCCAAGACTTGTCTTTATCAGAGGATACCACTGAACTTTGATGATTTCATTTAAAGTTTTTGATCCTTTAGCAAATCTGAGATTAAGAGATTTTGTCTTCTCAAGTTCTTTTCTTAGACCCACAATTTCACATTCTAGATTTTCATTGTGTTTTTCTCTTTCAGTGGGTTGGTGTGTCAATCTATCTATGATCACATTCTTTTCTTCTAAAAAAATCTTGAGTTTAGTGATTTCTTCAAGAAAATCTTCCTCTTCTAAGGCATCTAAAAAATCATCATTATCATAATCCATGAGTAGTCTATAATCTTGTTCAGTTTCATCTTCATCACTATTAGATAAACCATCACTATCTTCATGTCTATAGTAACTCCTTCTATTGAAAACTTGTTTTTTATTGCCTTTTACATATTCCTTTGCCTTTTCATATTTATCTTTATGAGGAAATTTGGCAGCATAATGGCCGGCTCTACCACAAGCAAAGAATTTAAATGGTAGCTTACCTTTGAATCTTCTAGAACCCCTTGAAGCTTCTTGACAAAATTTACCTCATCTTCTTCTTCTGAAATGTATCCTGGTTCATTTTTCTCTTCCTTCTCTTTTCCCTTTGCTGAAGCTTTAAAAGTGACTTCTCTCATATCTGTTGGACCTCCTTTCCTCATTTCAAAGGTAGTTAGGATTCCATGGAGTTGAGTCACAGTTATAGTTTGAAGATGTTGTTTTTCTTCTATGGCAGACACTTTTGACTCAAATTTAGAAGACAAAGATTTCAAAATTTTATCAACTAAAGTAGATTCCTTTATCTCTTCACCCCGAACAATTACAATCTCATCTATACGTAAAAATTAACTAGCAATACTCTCATCACTATGCATCTTAAGAGTTTCATATTGAATTTTGAGAGTTTGAAGCTTACCACGTTTTACCTGGGAGTCTCCTTTGTAGCTCTGAATGATTTTGTCCCATATCTCTTTGGTTGTCTTGAACGGCATGACTTTGACAAATTGTGATTCTGACATACTTTCTAATAACATATTGACAGCTTTGGCATTGGTTTTGTATAACTTCTTACCTGCAGAGTCTGAAGGAATTGCTCCTGGAAATTGATATCCTCCTTCCACAATTTCCCAAATGTCGGCTCTAAGCAATTGTAGATAGGATTTGGTTCTTATTTTCCAATATACCATGTTGCTCCCATTGAATATTGGTGGTCTGATAGATCCCATGCCTTTGTGATTATTCATCTTGAAAGATCTTCCTTCAAGCGATCAAGCTTCTTCCGAAATACCTGCTTTGATACCAATTGTTGGAAATAATACTGAGAGGAGAGGTGAATCAGTATTATCAGTTCAATAATTTTTCATTTCCCAAACAGATTTATATACGCTACTTCAGTGAAGTGAACTAGCGGGTACACACTACTATTATTAGAGAAACCATCGTATACCCATAGAACTTATGATTTAATCCATTGATCTTTAATTAATTCATCAGTAACTTGTTAAGAAGTGTAGTAAAAACACAATAAATAATCACACATAAGCAACACACATGAACACCAAGATTTAAGGTGGAAACCCAATGCAGGAGAAAAACCACTTGCTATTGTCATATCTGTCTTCTTTTAATAATAAGAAAAGATGTTTACAATATTGTACTAGTGAAAAATCATACCAGTACGTAAACACCCACCTATAGAAGGCCTTCTCTCATTTTCCAACTTCTACTAGAAGGGAGCTACAATCCCCTAGCCCTTGTACTAGCCAATATGTTTACTAGTACGTAGGCATTGGCCTACAGAAGGATACAACCTTATTTCTTCTTCCAGGGACCACGTTTCATAAATTTTCAGACTGGATGCTCCTAGTACACAAAAGTACAAATGAAGGCCTTGTTTCATCAAATTTTCACACTAGACCCATCTAAAACTTTGAAGCTCAAATTGGATCAACCAACAGACAGTTAATGTAAAGAATTAGATCATTGTCACCAGAACACTGTGCTGAACCCATAAACCTACATCATTTAGAACCAGCTGTAACCTAAGAAATGATGCATTAGAATGTATACGCTACTTTACTGAACCCATATGTCCTTTAACAAAACGTGCGTATACCCTCAAACATACTAAAACATAAAACTTCTGAATCAAGTCTATACCAACCAACAATATACTGAATGTCTACTATCAATTCAAAGTTTTAGACAGGAAGTAGCAAAGATAACCCTTATTACTTAGATAATTATTCAATCAGACACCAAACTCCTTATGCATTCAGATTTATATTCAGATCTAAGGAGACTTCATTGACAGACAATAGTAAAACAATAGAACTCAACAAATAGATTAGTCAGATCTGAAGAATAGAATTTTCTTTTGCATACGCTACTTAAAAGAGTAGAACCTGCATGTATCAGTGCATTTACCGAGATGAACTACGATATATATCTGCAAATATTAACTCATAACTTCGCTGCTATGCTAAACTTCACACAAACCTAGATCATGACATTTAAAGAATAAAATAGGTGTACACAATTAGATCTATCCCAACCAATATCAGATCATTCAATGATAAGTCATTTCAGGTCTCATCATCCTGATCCAACATTGAATTCAAAGTGCACATAATATTTCAAATCAAATCACAAACACATCCCTTGCAACATAGAATACACTTCAGATAGAAGTATTCCTGAGAAAACCGTTTTACTTGCACAACCTGGGCTTATGAGCATCTTCTCCTTATATAGTTTTAGGCCTTTCTCAATACCTCACACCAAAACCACTTAGGTCCCATGGTATTCTTGGACGAGATCAAATAGTATTTACTTCACTCAGTATTGTGGGCTAATACCATGGTATTGGCCCCTGGTATTGTTTACTCTTTAATTTCCTTGATTTTCCAACATATACACACTTTTCTTCTTGTGAAAGTGTGTGTATACGTATACGCTCGTTTTGTTCTATGAACATGTATACACTATTTTGACTAAGTGAACCAATGTACACATCTTAAACTTCTTTACACGATCCTTTTCCTTCAACTTCTTTATTCTGATTAGTAGAACTTAGTTCCATCTACCTGTTCTTTTGTACCAATGGCCTGTTACATCTGAATTGACATATTATACTATGAGTTGCCTTTCGTCAAAACTCAACTGACCCGTGAGTGAGTTGCTATCAAGGAAAACACTTGCATCATAATGCCAACACCCACATGGCATCCATCCACCATTTAGGGTAGGTCCACATCCTCCTGCTTTTTCACATGGCCATGGCCTTGCCCATATGGCATTTCTACATCACTAATTCATGGCCTCACCCGTCTATCCCTTTGTCCTTGCGATTCAGTTGATTCCCATTAAAACGAGTATTGGTCTCGGCCATCGCTTTTACTTGGCACATAGAGAAGATACACAAGGTGGTCAATCCTGAGTGATACGGTAAATTTCCCATAAACTATCAATAAGGATTTCCTATTTCTCAACCCTTGCCTCCCCATTGCCATAACACATAAATTTTTCACCAAGGTTTCCTCTAAGTCCAAAAACACGAGGTCCTAAGATAGAATCCCCTTTCCTATTAAATGTTGGAGATCCATTCCTCTTGCTGTCCATCTAATCTTGGCCATCTCTGGCTCTATTCACTACTAGGTATGACTGAGGTCTGAGATGATGTCATACTAATGGATTCTTTTTTATTATCCACCTGGAAGGTTCCCATCTATCTCACCCATCAATCTCCCCCTCATCTTGGCTCCCATGTCATAGAACACCGTGGTGCAATTTCAACCCATAGCCATGTCATATCGCCACCTGTCTTGGGTCCCACTAGTCCCAGCCTTGTTGCAAAACCAAAATTTCACGTTATAATGGATTTTCCCCTCTTTGCGATTTCTAGCATTTATGCCTCCATGCAAGATTTTCCTCCATTACTTTCATTTAGTTATAATTGATTATGTTGGGAACCACCTCATAACCCTGAGGCCTGAAAGGAAACTCCTCACGAAAATAATTGTCAATTCCTCCATCTCTCCCTCTATCGAACCTCAATCATTTAAAGTATGAAACACCCACGATGTATAATACCTTGAGATCTCATGAACTTGAGGGTTGAAATGGAAATATTAATGTCTCTCGTCGAATATATCTACACATCTAAGCCTTAATTTGTCGAAGTCATGCTTATGCATGCTTTTAGTTTTTTCCCAAGTACAGAACCCGAAGATGAGAATAGTTATTGGTAATTGTGAGACAAATCTCTGTCTCTTGGACTTGTCACATTTTATTAGAAAACTGAACCATTAAAAAAATTAAGCTTTGTTAGCTTCTTTCTTATTGAGTTTTCTCATCCCCTTGGGAATTATTTTGAAGGGAACCATCTACAAAACTTATACCAGGAAACATTTTATTTTGGGATTGAGAGATCAAAAATTCCACAGTCTGCATTTTTATGTCTACATTTCGAGTCTAGAACAAGACTCATCTTCAAGACTAAATCTACAAAGAAGAGAAAAGTTGGAAGCTATAAATATGAGGTGCAACGTTGCTAGGGTGGGTAGCTGATCGACCCAAGGAAATTTTAATTAGAATTTTAATTTTAACTTTTAAATATTCTTTGAATTTTTTTTAGTTAGAATAGAAGTAAATGATTTGTTTTCACACTTATTTAATAAATTTTATTTTAATTTAAATATAGATCTTTTTTTAATTTAGTATTAGCAATAGAAGAGTAAGATTAATTTTTCACTAAATTAATTATCTTAATTTATGACTTTAATAAACTAATGTATTAGATTATGTTAATATATTTTTAATATAAATCTTATTAATACCTAATTTAAAAGATCATGTTATTAGTAGATATAAGTAATATAATAATGAATATGATATTAATTATTATTATTTATTATATTATTAGGGGTAACAAAGGGTTAAAGCCAAACACATGAGGGGAAAATGAATGGAATCCCAACAACAGGATGACTAAGAGGAGATGTTAATAAAATTCACTCTGGTGAACCATGAGAGGGTGATAGGGAAATTTGAGAATAAGAACGAAAATATGATAAAACATCCATGGGAGAGATTGGTAGGAGAAGCATTGGGAGGATACAAAGGACTAATAAACATTGGTAAGGATGATAAGAAAGGGGGAAAGCATATTTATTCCTTAGTATCAAAAGGGAGAAGGGACATCCAATTTCTGATAATTTCTAAGCCTCCATCCCTATTGAGGTTTTTAGGGTGTTTGATGATTTCAAGGGCCTCCTGTATTTTACATTTAAAGTATTGCTTTCCATTGGAAATGACCTTAGTCTCTTCAAGGCATATATGGTGGCTAGTCTTGCCTACATGCTCTACTAAAGATAAATATCGAGTTCTTTCATTTTGGATATCTGCACCATGCTCTTTAAGCATGATCTTGAAAGATCTACCTATTTCCCCAATATAGTATTCTCCACAATAACAATTGATCATATAAACACCTTTTTGCTGGAGGTGATCAAGTTATCCTTAATGGATTTCATCCTTTGTTTAATAGTCATCGTGGGCTTGAATGAAGTTATGATATCTTTCTTGAGGAGAACTTTGGCTAGTTTGTCAATGACTCCACGTATATATGGAAGGTATATATTTGTAGTTAGGGGATTTTCAGATTTATCCTTTCCGCTTCACGATCTTTCTTTTTGGTTGGCTTTGATGATGTCATTATTATTATATCCTAAGCTTGTAAATACTTTTCTTAAGTATGCAATCTCCTCTTTGATGTGAGTCTCATCTGATATTCTGTAGGCTCTAGTAAAAAGGGTTTAAAGAACACCCATCTTTTGAGCCATGATAAATCATTGATGATTGGTTTTGTTGGACATACCCTCAAGTTTTTCAGATGCCACTATACTTCTAAGTGTTTCTCACGTAGTTTTCATTGTTGGCAAGAAAGCACACATCGTGGCTAAAGGCTTAAATCTTATTGGTTTAAAATCAAATATTATTAATGCCTTTCAAGGGATACCTATTGATCATGTCTTCAACTTTTTTGTAGATCCATGATATGAGAGTTAATTTCTTTTTGGTCATAGTAGCATAGGCAGATGTTTGTGCTGAAATTCACACCTTAGAAAGGTATATTGATATGCCTAGTAATAGAAATCTAGATGTCATAAGGAAAAATCATGATTTTCACTTTTGTACTTGTACTCGACAGCCTCAAAATAATGTCAGTCACCATAATCCAACTTGTAGAATCTTCCTTGTAGTCATATCTCCTTGATAATTTCCTCTATCTACTCCTTTATGTGCATCATTGATAATGTCTTCCCTTATGTGCTCCAAAACACCTCGTTGAAGTACGTAGTCAGTGCTAAGTTTGTATAATTGACCATTTGTTAATGTAAATAGTGATGCTTTAATAATGAGTGTCTTTTTCTTTTTTTATAGAATCCCTTAGGTGCCTTTCCTGTATGTAAAAATTCTGCAATATTGGTCAAATCTACAGGGATTGATTCAACTCTAAACAAATGTGCATATGGGAGTTTGTCTTCAGTGTCTGTTGATTCTTCTCTATATTCTAGTTGATATAAGTGGTCAAGTCTGACATTATTCTTACTGATTCAAACAATAGCTTCAAATTTGAATTCCTGGAATAGTAGTAATAATCGACATATGTGTCCTTGATGTATTAGTTTATCAAGAAGACACTTCAATTATTGATGGTCAATATAGAATATGAATGGATTCACAAGGATGCAATGTCAGACTTTTTGCAATACAAAGATCATGGCTAAAGCTTCTCTCTTAGTTGTAAAATAATTTCTTTAAGATTTGTTATGTTTTTGTTTGGTGTACGCATTGGGATGGTCTATCAACTCATCATCTAGTTGTGTAAGGACCACACTGACTACCACATTTGATGCATTCATCATTGACATGAACATGGAACTACTTCGGTTAATAGGGGAACTTATCTATGGGTCCCTTGACTAGTTTCTTTTTTAATAGCTGGAATGACTCACCACACTCCTTCGACCAATTAAATGGAACATCATTCTTAAAAATTTCATCTATAGGAAATGTTATCTTAAAGTAATGCCTTATGGACCTTATGTAGTATCACGTATGCCCTAAAAATAGTTTGACCTACGTATGATTCATGGGGGGTTTCAGATCTAAAATTAATTTGATCTTTTCCATGTCTTCTTTTATTCCTTCCTTTGATATTACATGTCATAACAATATTCATATAGGTGTTGGAAAGATACATTTTTTGATATTCAAGGATAAATGATTTTTGCTCCATCTATCCAACATTAGTTTGAGCCATTGTATTTGATCCTTAAGTATCCTATAGACTATCCAATCATTTAAGTAGACTGCCATTATTTTGTAGATATAATCTTGAAAATATTTTACAACAATCCTTGAGAAAAATGTTGGTGCATTTTTTAATCCAAAAGGCATTACTCGATACGAAAAAATATCCAAATTCAGTAACAAACTTATTTTTCTCCTGATACTCTTCTCCAATTGGTACTTAATTGTACCTTGAGAATCTATTTGTAAAATAATAGCCTTCATGTCCTGAAACTTCATTTATAATTTCATTCATCAATAGAGTCAGAAATGGGTCTGTTATTATCAATTTATTCAACCTACCATAGCTAACACACATGTAAAACTTAGTTGGGTCATGCTTTTTGGGTTGCATGATCATATGAGTTACCCATTTTAATGCTTCAATTGGGTAGATGATTCCAACAATAAGCATCCCCTCTATTTCTTTTTTGACAGTGGCTTTATATTTATGAGCAAACTTATAAGGTCTCTTTTTTATTAACTTAGCTCCAGGAAAGAGGTTAATCATCATCTCTCCATTTCTTTTACAATTCCTTTCAAATCTTTATAATAATGGGTGAACACATCTCGATATTCTTTGAGTAAATTGACAAATTTTTCTATTTGCTTATCCAAATAATAGTCACCGTGTTGGACGATCTTTGGTCAATCATCATTTGATATGTTGAATTCTCTTATTTTTATTTCCACATCCATCTATTCAGGAGACTTTGACTAGTCGAGTCACTCGTATCCAACTTTTATCTCTTGATATGCAAGTGGAAAGTATACTTTCTCAGGTTTCTTAATTTCATGGTTTTCAAGTTTGTACATTGATGTTAATATTTTGTGATTTCTAGATGATCGTTCTTCCAATAAAATATTTAACTAACAACAAGATCATATTCCATTTCTAACCAAATAGCCATTTTATATTCTGATATGCACAAAACATAATTTCAAGTCGTTGAAATGTTGATTCTTGATTCTTGACTTAAATGTTTAGGTGATTATTTCTTTTATAAAATCTTTTATCTATTAAATTGCATCAAACAATTCTTGTTCCTCTAAGAGCAACTCAAAATAATTAATGAATTTTATTTCAACTCTTTCAATTTTAGATATTTCCCTCAATCCTATTCTAATTTATACCATTTTTTAGGAAAGCTGTCTCAAGTATTTGGAAACATGGAAGGTCAGACTCTCTAATCTCTATATTTAATTTTGTGCCATTTTGACTCACAATTTTGTATATGAAGGAAATGGTACTATCTGAGACTAAAAATGGGTATATTTTCTTGTGCTAAAATTTTACAACCTCAAAAACATTCAGTGAAATATGTTTTTGTAGCTGTCCAACTTCACAGTCGAGATGAGTGGGCATCCCACAATCTTGTTTCTTGACCTATAATATTCTGCACCAAGCTTTGCATCCTCCCCTGATCTCCAATATATTTGGTTACTTTTTCAATATGGTTGATAGGGGAGGCCCATTCCTTGAATCTAATCATACTGCTAGATTATTGTTTTAATTCAGTTTTAATAATATTGGATTAATAAAATATTTAATAAATATAGATTATTTAATAAATATAAATTATTATATTTATGAAATTTGATATAATTTATTAATTTAATGGACCATTATAATTAAATAAATTATATATTAATAAACAAATACATTTAGTTAAATTAACAAATAAGATTCTTTTAATATATAATTTAATTTCTAGAAATAATAAATAAAAACTATATATTATTCCTTTTTAGATATACATATACATCTATTAATAAACAATTAAAATTAGCTATTTTAACAAATGAATTCTTTTAATATTATTTAACTAATTTCGAAAAATAATAATAAATTAAATAAAACAAGATTGTTAGTGGTTTGACTTGGGTCATTAGGTCAAAATTAGCCGTTGGCAATATAGCCGTTGGAGTCTCTGCACATCCTATTTAACAAGCAAAGCTAGATTGGTTATTCAACTTGTCCTAACGATGAACCACACTGGTTGGTTCGAAATGCGTCGACAAAAGATGGTTTATGTGATTTCGCCGAAAACTCTCTAAACATTGTTATGGATCACAGAAGTCTAAATTCCTTAATAGTGATGGTGTTTCTCTACAATTTCTTCCTCTAAGTAAAGGCACTTCTTTGATAGAATAATAGGTTCAAACTTTTTTTGTCAAAATTGCTTCGATTTTCCAGCATTCATGTTGCTTTTTATTCATAATTTTTGACTTTCCATTCATAGAGCTTTATATCATAATTCTAACCAATAGAAATAGGTGATCCTGTTAAAATTTATTTGAAGGCATGTTAGCTTATGGGGGCCTGACCCAGGTTCAAAGTTATTTAGAGAAACAAATCCCTACACTACTAGCCCTTTTGGCATTAGCCCACAGAGCGTGGACTGAAGTCTCACCTGAAGCAGTATGTGGGGATGCTGGAACCAAGTTTCTGCACCCTTGAGATGGTTGTGATGTCAGTTTAGTCCAACTAGACTTGCCTTCACGTAGGTCACTTCACGCTTTGTTCTAACCTTCAGTACCTTTGAACTGTTACAATCAGTTTTCATGCAACCCTAACCAGGGTTTGAGACGCTTTCGTGCTACTAGGGCATCGATCTATGTTATTTCTAAACCTAGACTATGTATCTTACCTATCTTATTATCAGATCTTAGTTATCTTCACGTAAACGGATCTTCCTACTTATATTCACTTAATCGATACAATTATAGACATTCACGCATCATATTAGTATTAGAAGTGAAATTCATACCCAATATAATAGATGCATAAAACAGGAATAAAGACACAGAATTGATCTAAACTTCTCTTTGTTAATACTTCCAGATAAGTACATAATCAACTCACCCTGTGCACTCAGCTATAGGGGTCCGTGCACTCAGCTGCAGACTACTAGGCCTCTACACACTCAGCTACAAAGCCTGTACCTACGCTACAACTCAAAACTAGACTTTACACTTTAGATATGACTCAAATCTTCATCATTTATTGATTTTGCTTCCATTACTATTACTACTTAGAGCTTCGCTCTATTTTTACAATCCCATGGTCTATGGACCATGGGTAGATCTTCTATAGATGACATTATATTAACAAAATAAGGGCAGACAACCCTATGACTCTTTAACAAGTATGCCCTCCGTGCCCATAAAATGTGGAGTCTTTACATTGGAATTACAAAATCAGACTAAAATCTAGGCTCTAAGCCCCAAAACTACCCTTGGGGATCCCACACCCAACATGCCCCAACACAAACATCATGACTAAACCTCGAGTCACTCTGTAGGTGCAAAGATCTTAGCCTGAAGACCTCCCAATTCTAATTGGATTGCTACAAGTTCGGTAGTGCACTGAGTGGCTACTTGGTGAACTTCCTCCACACGTTGTTTGGTGACCACTGTCATTAAAATTCTACCCTAAATCCTCTCCTGAGTTGCTTGCAGCTGCATGAGATTTGTTTTAATGGAGGTTGTAATGGTATAAGCCTCGTTGATCCATGGCTGTAGGCACGGTTTCAAAGCTATCTCTTTATGCTGAGCAGCATCCACCTACTCCTTGAGTGCCTTAGCCTGTTGTATCCTTGCAAGCCTCTATGTAAGGGAAACCATCTACACGATCCCTTCAAATCGTGAATAGTGACCTTAATGGTCGCTTTCTAATCGACTTTTGCACCAGCCGAACTACCCTCGCATTGTCGCAAACCCTGTGACACTTCGCTACTACGCACAGTCCTGACATTGGGCAGTTCTCAGGCAGAGTAGTTTATAGTCCTGTGCCTCCTTTCAGCTGCCTAGAGTGATAAGATTGTGCTTATCTCAACTAGCCAGATGGCTAAGCCACGTGTGTATGGCTTCAGATGACTGCCATTCACTTTTCCTAGGAAGGGTTCTCCGTTTAACTTTACCAATTGTACCACGCCATTGTCGGTAATCTCCTTAATAACATATGGCCCCAGCCAATGCATTCTGAATTTCCCTTGGAATTTATCAAACTTACTATCATACAACAACACCAAATCATTTACCTTAAAGGTGCACAGCTTAATATGTCGATCATGTCTTTCCTTTTCACGCTGCTTTTGGACCTGCTTGTGAAATACAAACAAAAATCGTTCTTCTTTGAGCTCATCTAGCTGTGTGATCCATCATACCTGTGATCCATCATACATTTGAGCACTGCTATGCACAGATGAGGTACGATGTATTCCATAGGCATGACAGATTCCACTCCATAGACAAACCTGAAAGGTGTTTGTCCCATTAGTTTCTCGCATGTCATCCGATAATCCCATAATACTGTAGCTATGCGTAGGTCCCAATTACTTCATTGTGCGTTGCATACCTTGGTCAGTGCAGTTTCCAGTACTTTGTTGAGTGCTTCTACGCATAGAATCTTTTGCATGATTACTCTTCCTGCATAATTTCTTCCCATAATTAAGAGCCATCTACACTTCGCCCCCCCCAACACATGCTTATTGATCAGGTATTTCAGCGTGGAGTACATGTGCATCCACGCAGGTTGGGGCTCTTATCCATAGGTTTGCGTCCACTTGGAAATATGCACGCGAAAATCATTCTACCCATCATACTTGTATGTTAGTCACATCTTAGGCTTCCCAATGCGTGCCCTCATCATTCTCCTACATTCGTGCCAACCTTCAAAGCTTCCCTTGTGTGTACCACACCATCTTGCAAGCGTAGAAAGCAGTGCCTAGTCCAAGGCCTAGAAGCCTTGCTTTTCTGACACCTCTCATTCAAATGCATCCAAGAAGGTATCTACTCATTTAGACCATCATAAGTAGGCAGATCTCTTACTTCTATCAATACACAACATAGTGACCTGGTCATCATATTACAATTCAATGTAGTTACCTCATGTAATCTATTCTGCCATCATTCTATTTCTTCATCAGAATCTGAAGTACAAGAGCTCTCATGCTCCCATGTAATCCACCCATCCATAGTGGGATTTACCCAGCCTTGGTCTCGCATTGTTATCTTATAGATGAAGTCCAAATCATCATCACTTTCATAGTTGCAGACCAGCTTCGTATAGCGCGGTCCTTCAGCAGGGTCTAGGCGTACAATTATGTGTAGTGACTTCTTCTCAAAAACCATCTTTTGCCTCTTTAGATTGATTAACCCATTCATATCAGTGGCCTAGTTAATTCCTAAGAGTGCGGGGTAGGGATTGTTGTCATCAACAATCTCTATCACTTCGAAATCTGCTAGTGTGCTCACTCCCTCAATATCCATAGTTATTCCCTATAATCACCCCATGGGTATTAGTTTTTGCTAGTTCGCCATCCTTAGCTGAATTGGAGAACATTGTAGTGCAGGTCTTCCCATTCACTCCCATGTTCATTTTGGTAGAACATTCACGTCTAATCCCAAATCCAGAATGACTTGATCCATCTCATACTCTCTGATCTGCACAGTAAGTCTCATTTCTCATCCCGTCCTTGTTTTATGTTTTCCAATCTTCTAGACTATGCGTGGTTCACCTCACGCGGTCCCTGCACATTTATTGATAAGTTCCTATAACCCTTTCACATCCCTCCTATCGCGCAGTAACTTCATACATGTTTCAAGGAAAGTTGTCAGCATGGATGGGTCCATTTCTAGCTCCTGTTTATCTTTGATTCCTGAAGTGGAGGCATCAGTGAAGCTCTTCTTAGCTTCCATGAAGGTTTCCCAAGCAATCTCCAAATCAAACTCAGATTGTTTCGTTGGAGCTTTGCGAACCAAAGTAATATATTATAGCTATTTTCCTTTGTCATCTCCCATCGTGATTCCACTTCAGAGCACAATGTTTACATTTGGGTCTTCCTTGCGTAGCTCAGACCTCATCATCTGCTAGTTCTGAGTTAGGGGAAGTGGTAGCACTCCTTTGTCGCGTGTCATAGCTATCAGCGTAAGACAATATTTTTCCTCATGATAAAACAGTGTGTAATACTTGCATGACGAGTGTGTTGGATTCACGCAATCATGGGCAGAGTGTCTTAGCCCTTCGTAATTGTAGCAAATCAACTATCTATGACCTCTTCCAGGTCCTCCTCCTCCTTAGCCTCGTCCGCACCCCTGAAATCCTATCCGCGCCATTCCTGCTTTCTAGTCAATGGGTCAAATTTCGGCTTGAACTCTATAGGTGGGATTTCTATCAATCATCAACTCATAACTTTTGCAAGTATGCTCATCATGTCCCACCGACCTACAAATGTTGCAAAACAACTATTGTGAATTTTGTGTATACTTCTGTAACAAGTGGCAGTTGTCCGTGGCATGTTTTCTTGCTATTTGACAGATAGCGCACCATAAAGTAGGTGTCACACTAGGTCCTGCTTGAGCTTCTGGCCTCAAAGGCACGATACTCCTCTTGCAAGGTAATTCATAAGAACCTGGGCAGTGGTCTTTGTCATGACCCCAACTCTTGCATTTCACGCACCACACTTCTTCGCACACTTCTGGTCAAACCGTTCTATCCTGTTTCAGACTCTGGATCTCAAGGCACAAATTCTTCAGTTGTGTGTCGATCTACTGAACTCCTAGGTTAGGATCATACATCGGGGTCTCATGTAGCCTCATAGAAATATCTAAGGCCTCTACCTGAGTTGTTATCTTATGTTGCGATAACGCACTCCTTAAATGTGGTAGTAGTGAAGTTACAAACCACTCATGATGTTGTCCATCGATCAGATTCATGTTGGATTCATGGATAGTACACTTTAGCCTCTGATCTAGCTCCCAAGGAGCCTTACATGGTAGCATCGTGATCTCCTTGAATCCCACAATCGACTGTGCTTCAAATTTAGGCTTGCTAACTTCTCTATTTAGCATTGTTTGGATATCTGCAACCCTCGCATTCGGGTTATCGCTGGAGTACTTAATATACCAGGTCAACGCATGATCCTATAGAGCTCTAACCAGTGTCACTTTCTTTATATGGTCATCTATAACACCTTGCACTTCCCATATCTCCCTTACAACGAATCATAATTGGTATGGATCCTCATTTTCCAAAACTTCAAACACAGGCAACTTCACTGTGTTTTCCATACTGAATCACGGTGGTAGTGGAGTTGGTACGGGTGAAGATGGAGGTGATGGTGGTGAAGCTGATGGTGGTGTGGGTGGAGGTGGTATTTACAGAATTATTTATCTTCTCAGATAAATAGCGATTCATGGAGAGACCTTCGCGAGCTCTTCCTCATCCCCTCACAGAGGTGAAATCAAGGGGGTAGCTTTTGGACCTTTATTTCCTTTGTTCCTATAAACCTTTCTGCGTCACGTAGCTTCGAACATCAAGGTAACTGCATAACCCATTTTTCGCACAACAACATTTTAATCCACGTATTCAAAGACTTTACATACTTACCTCATGGTCCTTTGAGAGAGCTTCGCTCTACCTAACTAAAGCTGACTAAGTTGTCGACTGTGAACTCAGTAACGAATCCTCCTATGATCAAGTGAATGATCAATGATGCATGCGATCTTATCCTCCAATGCTTCCAACATTCGCACTAGCTCTAGGGTCCACATAATAGGACTGTCAAGCTTCCACCTTCCTTGTGTTGGAAATAATACTGAGAGGGGGGGGTGAATCAGTATTATCAAATCAATAAAACTTTTTCATTTCCATACTTAGATACATATACGCTACTTCAATTAAGGGAACTCGCGTGTATAGGCAACTGTGCCTAATGCAACTAGCGTATATCCAGAATACCTATGATTCAATCAATCCATTAAATCTTGATCTTTAGTTAGTGCATCAGAACTTCTTTAACCGTATGTATAGTAAGCAGGTGCAGTAAAACAGAAAAGATCATCACACACAAGAAGCACACATGAACACCATGATATAAGGTGGAAACCTAATGTGGGTGAAAACCACCTACTGCAAGTCATCTCTATCTTATTTTAATAAGAAAATTCTTTTACAATAGTTCTGTACTGGTGTAGTCTTATACCAGTATGCAAGCTTCTACCTGTAGAAGGCTACAACCTTCTCTCGTTCTCCATACTCTCCTGGAAGGGAGCTAAAACCCCCTTAGCTCTTGTACTAGCCGATCCACTTACTAGTACATAGGTGTTGGTCTACTAAAATTCTCCAACCTTTACTCATTCTCCAGCAAATACTAGCAGGGAGCTACCACCCCCTTAGCTCTTGTACTAGCTGATGTACTAGTACGTAGGTGCCAACCTACAGAAGGCAACAACCTTCTCTTTCTTCCTCCAAGTACCAGGTTTCATACATTTTCAGACTGGATACTCCTGAAGCACAACATTATAATATGAAGGCCATGTTTCATCCAATTTTCATATTGGACCCATCAATATCATTGAAGCACAAAACAATCAATACTAGCATCATCAATTTCTGAATCACTGAAACACTGAAACCCTGTCAACAACACAGTCACCAGAACACAGAGTAGACTAAAGAACTTTGTAATAACAATCAAAGTCAACTGCAACTTCAAACATCGTACTTCATTATGTATACGCTACTACAATGAATCAAACCCGCGTATATACACGCTTTCGCCAAAGCTAACCCGCATACAGATCTATACACTTCAATCATGACTTTGCGGCTATTTCAGACATTAGTCATACCTAGATCATAACATGTGTACAATAAAACATGCATCAATAATTCAGATCTAGTCAATCCATGATCAAACCATATAAAGATGATTCATTTCAAACCATTTGATCCTGATCTATCCTTAGATCTTGTTCTTCATCAACTGGTGAGATCCCTCCTTAGCTCAGATCAAGCAATGCATCATAACCCATATCATGCATACTGGATCTCATACTACATCAGATATTCAAGTCTTTTTCATGCATTTGCCTAATGATCTTCTTCTCCTTTTATAATCTTAGGCCTTACTCAATACCATGGTCCAAAACCATAACAAAACAATACCATGGACCCAATACTTGGGATCAACACTTCTGATGAGATACCATGGCCCCAAAACCATAGGTTCAAATACCAAGGACTAAATACCACAAACCAAAAATAAGTTCTCCCACATGTACGCGCTTTTCTATGCATGAAAGTGCATGAACGTTTCTCTGCATGAAAGTGCGTGAACTTTTCTCTGCATGAAAGTGTGTGAACTTTTCTCTACATGAAAGTACATGAACTTTTCTCTGCATGAAAGTGTGTGAACTTTTATCTACATGAAAGTGTGTGAAATTTTATCTGCATGAAAGGAACTTTTCTCTGCATGAAAGTACGTAAAATTTCCTACACTATAATTTATCATCTGAGATGAGTGGGTTGCCATCAAGTACAACATATGTATCATAATGCCAACACCTTGGCCATCTGCTAGCTTCATGATCCACTCGTACAGC
Organism: Pinus taeda; assembly: GCA_000404065.3. Taxonomy (NCBI): domain Eukaryota; kingdom Viridiplantae; phylum Streptophyta; class Pinopsida; order Pinales; family Pinaceae; genus Pinus; species Pinus taeda. The sequence goes on from APFE031257211.1 coordinate 116,558, forward strand.
TTAGGAGGGAAGGATGTGAAAAAGATTTCGTGGATATCCATATACAGGTAGCTGTATAGCCACTCTTATTTTAAAATCCATGGGTTTTTGTTCTACTATGCCACAAACTTGTGACTTATTTTATCCAACCAACCTTCGATTTCTTTCTTAGTTGGATTCAAATGATACAACATCACACATCTCTCATGTGAATTCCTGTCCTAACAACATAACCATTTGTTGGCTTATGGGGGCTTGACCCAGGTTCAGAGTTATTTAGCTAAACAAATCCCTACACTACTGGCCCTTTTGGCATCAGCGCGCAGAGCACACACTGAAGTCTCACCTGAAGCAGTATGGGAGGATGCTGGAATGTTTCTGCACCCTTGATATGGTTGTGATGTCGGTTTAGTCCAACTAGACCTGCCTTCACACAGGTCGCTTCGTGCTCTATTCTAACCTTTAGTACCTTCACGATCTATTACAATCAACTTTCGCGTATCCCTAACCAGGGTCAGAGATGCTTTCACGCTGCTAGGGTAGTGATCTATGCTATTTCCAAAACTAGACTACGTATCTTACTTATCTTATTATCATATATTAGCTATCTTTTTGTAAACATATCTTCCTACTTGTGTTCACTTAATCAATACAATTATACACATCCGCGCATCATATAAGCATTAGAAGTGAAATTCATACCCAATATAGCATATGCATAAAATAGGAAATAAAGACATAGAATTGATAGAAACTTCTCTTTATTAATACTTCCAGATAAGTACAAACTTGACTCGCCCTATGCACTTAGCTGTAGGGATCTGCACACTCATCTGTAGACTACTAGGGTTCTGTGCACTCAGCTACAGAGCCTCTACCTACGCTATGACCCAAAACTAGACTTTACACTTCAGATATGACTCAACTCTTCATCATTGGTTGATTTTTCTTCCATTATTATTACTACTTACAGCTTCATTCTATTTATACAATCCCATGGTCCGCAGACCATGGGTAGATCTTCTACAACCGACATTATATTAACAAAATAAGGGTGGACAACGTTATGACTCTTTAACAACTACGCACTCCGTGCCTGCAAAATGCAAAGTATTTACATTGGAATTACATAATCGGACCAAAATCTAGGCTCTAAGCCCCAAAACTATCCTTGGGGGATCCCACACCCAACAAGGCATTAGGTTCCACATTGTCCCTATCTTCATGTAGCACTTGATACAACCTTCTTGTTTTTTACTCTTCTTCACATGGTTTGGCGCACGGTTTTCTTCACGGGGGTCTAAAGGAATGTTGATTTTCTTATCATTACCATTTAGTTTTATTTTGTATTTTTCTAATCAAATGGTTTCTTTCATTCTTCAACCTTGTGGTATGCTGACTAGCATGAGATATGCAAATATACCATTGAATAAGTTGATGACCTCAAAGTCGACTATTCTTGAAATTTCCATGGTTGAATTTTTTACTTGTCTTAATGTCCGAATGGGTTCAATAAATATTTGGTGATAAAGATTTAAATATTTGGTCATTTTATGTAGATTTGAGCTTCCCATACTAATCCATGTATCATGAGGGATAATATAAACTTGTGACCCAAATTCAACAATGACTTGTCTTACCATATAGCCATTTATTTCCAAATTGAATTGAAGATCATGATCTTCCAACGATTTTTCTTGTGACAAATGATGTACTTTTTTACATTTCTCCCTAATTTGGTTGTAGTATTTTAACATATTTAAAAGCTCTACTAGGAAACCATCCGAATGTTCTTCTTTTAAGAGCTCTAAAATTTATTCTAGAATAATATGCTTCCACAATCTTTGTTTATCGAATTCTTTCATAAATAATTCAACTGTTCTTGTCATTGTATAGTTTTGCACCTACATATCTAGATATGTAGTCATGTTACCTGTTGTTTGGATGATTTTTTGATTATGACTACCATTATCTCTTCTTTCCCCCAAACTTGTAACAACATGAATATTTTTTGAGTTTATAATATCTTGCTTAGGGACAATTTGAAGTAAATTTAAAGTTCTCTTGTTTAATATGTTTTGAATGATATTGGGGAATTATTCCAAGGAATGATCCCCCAAACAACACACATTACAAAAGCATAGTTTGATCTTATATTTTAAAGGTAAATTAGGGGTTGTATTACCCTTTTGACCATAAGTAAAGCAATAAATCCTTCCTCAACCCCGACCTCATCCTCAACCTCTATTGTTATATCCTCCATGTTACCCACCATATCCTCCTTATCCATTTCCTCTTCCACCATGCATTGTTCACTTGGTATATTGATCTGATGTCTGTGTATGATAGACGTCATCATAATTCAAATTACTTTTCCCATTGAGTTGGCATTCTTTCATTGAATAGATATTGCCTTCACAAATGGCACACCATTTTGGTTTAGAGTTACAAATATTATACTAACAATATTTAGTAGTATGATTCGATGCTATTTGGTATATATCGTGGTGTATGTCAGCTTGTACTCATTGAACATCTTGATCAAAATAATTGGAAAATTAACAACTATCCTTGGTGTGCCATTCGTTTCGAAAATTAGTGCACCATAAATTATTTCTCTAAAATATTGACACCATTAATGAATTTTTTAGTTGCTCAAATTTTTCTTCAAGCCTATTATCAGTCGATGAGTTATCCGATAATCCTTCATCATCAGTTTCAATTCATTGGGCCGATTTGAGTGCTTCTTCACAAGTTTTGACTTCATGCATCCTCAACAGTCCACAAGTCTTTTGAAGCACACCAACCACATATCATTGAACTAATAAAATGTCATCGATGATATATTGGATTTGACTCACTTTAAATATTGAATCATATTCACACATTGTTGCATGAAATCATTGCATGATTTCTTTTAACTTTTGGGTTTCCAAATGTTTTACGCCTTGTGCCTTCAAGAAAGTGAGAAAATTGATTTTGATTTTGTTTTATTTTTATTAAGATTCATAAACCACATGAGTGCACACTTCCTCGAAGTCGGTACAAACTATTCCATATGTTTGTCTTCATTGGTGATATCGTTTGAATACCAAAACTTCTCATAGATGAACCAATGTGTCGAGGATCTTCGTTTCCCTCATAGAGGGGTATGTGATTTAATCCCATTTTATTTTCCATATGCCTATATGATCCATATATTCTAATATTACTTAACCGATCACTGTCGACAGGATCGATGACTGGTTGATTTCTCAAAGTTATCCTACTTCCTTTCTTGCCGACATTATCTTCAAGAAATGACATGTTATTTTGGCACACTCTATCTATATACTCTGTAAACTTACTTACTTCATGTCGAGATTCCTCATCAAATGAGTTTGTATTTTTTACTTCTTCGACAGATACTAATTGTGATGGAGGGGTACAATCATGAGATTTGTAAGCTTTAGAAGCATTTATTCATTTTATTTATTCTCGTTATATTTTTTATTTATAGAAGGACTTCCAATCTCCATTTGTTTCTTTGTTCATCCTCCTTGTGACAATCAAGGGGTATTCCTGAAAAAATATGTGATTTCTGTTGAATGAATTCTTTTATGGTGGGACTCGATATTGTTACAGTTAGTATTCATGGTATTGCAGGACCACAATCATCAATTTCCATCTCATCTATTTACCTTCTAGGAATCATTTGTATACCATTATTGTCTATCAGAATGAGTGGAGCTACGCCTCTCAAATAATCGAAGGAGTCTCATGCATCCTATCTCTCATGCTCCTGAGGATGCATTTTCTTCCTCTGGTACTCTTCTCTCATCTCTTCACATCCTTTTTTTTCTTTTGTCCTATGTTATCTTCAAAATATTGGTCGACTGCTTGTATTTTCGAATAATTTTCTATCAGCTACTTTTTCCTTGTTGTTTCTTTACAGTCAACTTTTTCCCTTCCGTTTTCGTTGTTTATAATTTCTTTTGTACTTATCCAATTTTACTTCTTTTCTTTTCTTTTTTCTTTCTTTTTTTCTCTATGCATTGGTACCCCCCCCCCCCCCCCCCCCCCATGTCATCGCAACCTATTGTTTGGTGGTGAGGGAGTACCCAACAAACATGTATATTTACTTAGGAATTATTCCCATGCTTCTTTTGTATCCTTACATGGTGCATCAAGGATCTTTGTTGGTTTTCCTTTATTAGTGTTGGGTGTTTATCGAAGTTTTCAAAGGTAGTCGGATTTCTATGATATGTCCACCATATGCAACAAAGTAGTGATTCTATAGAAAAAATCTTCATGAAGATCATCAAAGAACCTGGATATAATATGCTCAATGGAGGTTCTATATTTTATTTCTCATTCCTCACAAAATTTGTCTGAAATCATCTTGAGCCGGTCATGCAAATTTTCTCAACCTTCATTTGATAATTTTAGTAACAATCAGGTATGACTTTCTAGTTTTCTAATCAAAAACTTGGTTAGGGAATTTTTTAATTCCTAACGGGTCTCCTTCAATAAAACTTCTGTGTGCTTTTGTGAAAAGTTAGCCCTCACTTCTGCAAATGACAGTCTATTTCTTCTCACATAGTTCTTGAGGTAATTGCTAAATTTTATATCCCATCATTGTTGTATCTCCTCCAAGATTAACATTTTTCCTTGCATATTCTTTGAGACTCGAGTCGAAATTTACCAAAAATAGAGCTAATGCTTTAATGTAGGGAAAAGTACATATAGTTACTATAAGATTGACATCAATCATTCACATAGAAAAGTGCATAAGTAAATAAATAAGATAAGAGACGTAAGTAGTGGAGAACAAGTGGAAGGACACTTTTATTATATATCTCTTAAAGTTTAATGAACCAATACATTGATACATTCATGGATATTTATAATATGTGGAGACAATTACAACATTTTAACTGTCTGGCCTGACTTAACATAATCTAGCTTAGCTTTCGACTCAAAAAGGTTGTCGACTATCTTATAATATTCTTTTTTGACTCAACTATGCTAATCAACTAAGTTGACTAGCCCCTCCAAACGCGAATATAATGGAGATTAGAAATATTATGGAGAAAAACTTCATTTAATCTGAGCCAACACCTAGAAAACACACACTGAGAGTTTAGAGCATTATTTTTTCAAGGTTGATTGTTTCCTTCTGCACACTATTTGGAAAAGGAAACACCATTTACATCTCTGATTTCTTTAGGCATGGTAATGGTATTCTCTAATGGCCTTACAAATCCCATCCTAAATTACAATTGTTTGGGTTTCAATTAGATGGAAAAGATTATTGTTATGCCTACAATTGTGCAGTTAGAAATTCTATACTTTAGGAAGAGATATTCTCTCCAATAGATTCTGGCACTGACATTTGTTTTCTAGGAATGGATATTGCAGCTATCATAGAAATAAATTTTAATCTATTTGGTGCATTGGTAGCTTTAACATGGATACCACCAATGACAACAAAATTTTTTATGGTCAAATCTCCAGCAACAAGACAATTGGACTTTATAAAGCCTAGTTATAGAAAAGGTTTCAAGATTGAACAGATAATGTAGAGGAGATGAAAATTTTGGGTCTTTTCAAGTTTTATTCCTCTTTTTCATACTATCTCCT